>JAUESI010000015.1:2900725-2914848 GCA_032275145.1 Synergus laeviventris | reverse complement strand
CTTCTATGTACTTCTACTGTAGCTCTGAGGGGATAGAGTACAAAGGCCTAATGGCTAAGTGCTCTGAACAGCGAAGGACTGTCCTTGTTAAAAAATACTATATACGCAGAGATTTTGATAATATCAGATAATATATATATAACATAATACAGAGATGTATATATACATCATTATATATATATCACATAAATGATAAACCTTATAAGTCCGAAAACAATTAAAGTGACAAAAGAAGGTTGATATATTATAATAATGATAATTAAAAATTAATTTTTAATTATTTTCAAACTATTCTTGATTATATTTATATACAAATAAAAAAAAATGTTTCAGGCTCAGGCTTTTAAAATAATTAACTTAAAACTGAATTAAATAATGAATTAATCTTGTTAAAGATAGGGACTTTTCTCAGATCCTACTAAAGGGGCTCTGAACATTTTGATTACACTCCTGCACTCTATTCGAAAGACCCCTCTATAAGCTGTTTGTTTCTCAAGTCCCTTTGGCGCAGAGGATAGCGCGTTGGACTTCTAATCCAAAGGTCGTGGGTTCGATCCCCACAAGGGATGATCTTTTTTTATATTAAGTTTTTTTATTAGAAAAAGTTGTTTACATTTTGTATTTTATACTCTGCATGTTATCAATATTAATTTTCAAGAAACAATACTAATGTAGAGGTTGTATGAATTGTCACATGATTTAGCCGATTTAGGGAGGACGGATTTTACTTGATTTTACTATCATTTATATCTTTATCGTGTATGAAACTCTACTAAAATACTATAATTGTAACTCTTTGCTAGTTGCGAGTATAAAGGAGTAACAAGAAAATTGTTATTAGGAATCAGAAAAATTTCTGGCATTTTTATCTACTTTATCACGAGTCGATAATAGCAGAAATCTTGCCGAAATTGGTCGATAAATAGAAGTTTGTCATTGCTTCGCCAGACAACATCGTCAGAAATCTGAATTCTGACATCGTCAACACTTGAGTCTCTTTTGAGTCAAGTTGAGTGGTCAACAGGGTCAACAGCAGACTGGTCAACAGTGTCAACGCAGGGATGACAACAAACAAAAAAATGCAATAGTTGGGAATGCGATTCACATAGTGCCACATAGACCATAGTTCGTATAATCTTTTCAATTATCAACAAAAGACAGTTTATTTATTGTCAAATTGCAGTTTTGGAAAGAAGAAGACAATATTTTTTTTGTAAATGATGAACAGAAATCGATGTTGATTGATCAGACTTTACACACGACGCAGAATCAACTGAATAATCTCCGGGATTAAAAGCGATTGGAAATGTGTCAATCGCGTAAGATATTAATTTCTACAATGTGACGTTAGAGTGAGGAATTTTTACTGCTCCAATTGCAAGTGTAAAGAAATATTTTAATTTCTAAGTGCACAAAACATAAAAGCTATATATATATACGATGGAGAAACAGAAAGCACGACAGGTGAGGTTATGATTATGACGCTAGGACAAATGTCGCGTAATTATTATTTACGTCTTTCTCATATGATTCTTTGTTGTCATCTATTATTTTTTTTTTTCTTGTTAAAGTTGCATCTAAATTTTACTGCAATCTCTTACTTATTGTTCAATAAATTTGACTGTCGACTCTCCCAGCCAGCTAAAAATATTCATATGGAAACAAACGCAAAAATGTATATTTTGGAGTTTTGTGTACTCCATTTATTTTATTAACAATATTCTTTGATATTCGAAATAAGCTTCGAATATTCAATGTTAAGTGAGAAATTCTTCTTGCCTAATTTTCAGAAAAAGAAGAAAGATCGAATCCGAGCGTCTCGTATGGAGCGAGAGATTCCTGATGCTCCGACGCTCGAGGAATTTGAATGTTTACTCGGAGAATCACCAACAAATTATCCTCGAGGAGAAGGAATTGAAAATATGGAAAGTGAATTGCATTCTGCTGCCATAGACACTGAGATTTATGAAAAAGAAAGCTGTCGAGTGATAATACTCGAAACGGATGAGACACCATCTGAATATCTTGAAGTAAATCTTTTATATCTAAAACCAATAATTAAGTATAAAAATTTCTCCAGTTGTTACAATAAATATAACCTATACATTTTCCAGGAACAAGTCGAGTCCATTGACGAAGTGGACATCGGGATTCCAGAGGCTTCCGCGCCAAAAGAAGATGAAGAGCTTTCCTCAGCAGAAGGAATCAGAATCAGTATTTCCACTATCCAGTTGACAGACACTTTTCCCTCAGCTCCTACCATCGACAGTGCAATTGCAACCACACTGCCTCAATTGGAGCATCAACTTCCACTTATCTTAGAAAAACCACTTCTCAAGCTAGGAACATCATCTATTGAAAAATGCAAATCAGATTCCATGTCTCTGAAACCTTTCACAGAAACGCAGCTGGCTGCACTTTACGCCAACCCTGAATTGTCCCTTGTTGAAAGTTTCATTGACGAATTTGTAGAGTTCCAGCTTCGAGGCCACAAGGTCCGTCAACAACACAGATTGCATGAACTTCTTATGAGCTATCTTCGAGTCCGGAATCATCTAATCGTTAACTCTGACGAACTCGAGATTCTTAAGAAATCCTGCAAAGATATCCAAAAGCAACTCTGGTGTTTGGACAAAGCTTCAATCACTGAATACGGTGAATGCCAAGATGGAAATCCTGTCAGCGCGACTCATGAATATTCAGTTGCACATTTCAATAAAAAAACTCTTACCGCTCTAACTAAAAATCTCTCTGCGATCAAGGAATCTTTACACAATGCTCACGCATTATATTGTTACGAAGCTGAAACTTTAAAACTCCATATAGAACATTATGTCCAGAGAGTTTGTATATCGTGCAAGGATTTTGCTAATTTACCTCAAAACGCTCCAGTGAGTCTCGAGCCATTCCAGATGTCTTCGCACATGATGCCGCAGCTCGTAGAGCTCAGAATGTGTATCTCAATCCTCTTCAACTTTCAAAGACGAGTTTTGCAAGACGGGAAGTTCGTGACTGACACGAGAGACTGGCTCTCGAAGTTAGTGGCGATTTTGCTGAGAGTCGCGACCTGGCAAGATCACCTCTTTCTTCTAAATCACGTTCTCAGATGTCCAGGTGGAGTCACATCCTGGGTTCGAAGTTACATTCAGATTCCAGTTCCATCCAGAAACCGTGAGCTGATCACTTCTCCATTGAATGATCCGTACCTGGATCACATCGTCGCAATCCTCGCAACTATTTTGCTTCCAGTGAAAGAGAGAAATAAGTTTTTAGAGCAGGTTCAAATATCTTTGCAGGACACTGGAAATCAGCCTGCAGATACTGTCTGGGTGATGCTCGACGAAGACGGAGAAGAAGACGAGGACATTGCGAACTTCGGAGCGAATCTTTTCGAGAGTGACCTCATATCACTTTTGCATCAAATCCCTCTCGACAAATTGTTTGAGCAGATTTTGTTCATCGAGCGACAGAATGATCACTTTCACCAGGACGGGAACGCAGTTACGGAACATCATATCTTGAGAATCTTTGCTTTCTCTACTGTGATAGTACGATTGTTGAAAAAAGGTCTCATGACTTACGATTCTCCAAGGTACAGGCAGCTAGCGAAGAGATTAAGTGCCTTAATTCGAGATACTGTTCAGTATGCTAGCGACTTATGGGAGGCTTTTGATAAATCAAAAATCGGTGATGATTCTATGCTAACTAGAATACAATTGGAATACGATTACTTCTTTTTAAGAGCAACTCTCTGTATTTTCTCTTCTCGAAGACTTGGGGCTTGGCAATATCTCGCGGCGATTCCTTATCATATCGTCACCTCCAGCATGCTCTGGAAATTATTTTATATACTGCACACAGATTCGGCTTTTCCTGATCTCTCTGAACTTGAGATGAGTGCTGCAGAATGGAAAGTAGAACTGAGTTCTCAAAATCTTTACAAGCATTTTGAAGAGAAATTGAGTATACTGCCAGGTGACGAGTCCTATTTTTTACTAACTACTTTTGCAAATATGGCGATGGCAAGGTCTGAAGAGGATTACGAATTCGTGAGAGCAACGACAATAGATCTTTTCCAAATAGGCTTCCTCAGTAAGATAACTCAAGATACTTGCTCGAAGGATGCAAGGTCACTTTTGTCCAATTTAACGAGCAAATATCCTTCGCTTTTATCAGACATTGTTTTAAAACTAAGAGACAACTTTGTCGCAGTTGGAAAGTTAAGCTTGTATCTCTTTACGGAGCTGAGGATTGAGAATTGGATTCCTCAAAATGAAGATATGAATGTGCTTTCTGCCTGGTTGCACCAGTATCCTCTTCCATCGACAGAAAGTCATTTGGCTCGTTTGGTGCTGTCGCACCTGAATTGGGGATTTGGAAATAATGATAGCTTATATCTTCCAATTAATTTGCATCGTCGAGTTGCTTTGCTCATTGTTGAGCTATCGATGAAGTATATTATGGAAACTCCAGGTCAGAGTGTGTCTTTTTTAGCAGAAGGTGTAAAACAATTTTCGTCGATAGTAAGACCTCAGAGTAACGAACATGCTTTTTCTCTTTGGAGTTGGGATATGGTTTCTAGATTAAGATTACATCAATTGGATCAGTCTGATGCTGTTAGCCAATGCTCGATCGTGAATCCTGGCGAGGCTTTCGCTCACGTACCTGACTTGGATTCGGACGCCACTTTGGAAACTCTGGTTCTGGCACTTAGGGAGAAACAACCAATAGCTTGTTTTGTGGCATTGAGAATGACACTCTGGGGACATTCGATACCTTTAATTTGTACCAAAGGCTTCGATCAGTTGCAGATCTTGCAATGTTATTATAAGTACGAACAAATGCTGCAGGCACTACACAACATTGTTCCTCTGTTTCTGGATTGTCCGGAATCTCTGCTTAGAAATGAGCGATTTTTGGGATTGACAATAACTCTCATCACTGCCGACAGAACGTATATGAAGATGGCCAAAAATTTCATTGCTCCGGAATTTCCCGGAGTAATTCTCCAGAAAATTTCTAACATGATCGAGTCTCACTTGCAAAATTATAAAAGGTATTACAGTTCATTGAATATATTATACAGTATTTTGCAAGATAAAGAAGGATTATAAAGAGTTTCCAGGATTACAAATAATGTTAAGAGATTTTATTTTATTTCTAGTAGTTTTAGCTATTTTTATTATAATTTCCAAATGTCCTTTTTGCAGATACTGTTTGCAGTCGCCTGAGCCTTTAGTAAGACTGTGGTTAAATATTCTTGTATTAATGCCAGACTGGAATCGGGATCAAAGTGTGCTTTATTTGTTAGACACCGTGATTCGTGCCTCGTTTTTCTATACTGATGCAAGAGCGACGACAGAAGCTATGTTCCAAAACCTGTTTTCGGTAAGAGATCTTATAGAAACCTTTTCAAAATCAAAAGAATGAAAACCCCTTTGTTTTACTATTTTAATCTCAAACGATTTTCTAAAAATCATTCATCATTTTCTTAGCTAACATTTGTGAGTGGTAATGAGGTACGTTCCATCTTTTAATATAAAATTCCAGTATCGTTCAGGATCTCCTTTCATTAAAAAAAAATAGACGGTGAAATGATGATTATGAAACATTTATCTTATTTTTCAGACTCTCACGATTGGAAAAAATTCGAGTTCCTTTGGTTCTTTTTTAAACTGGGCGACGGGTTCGTCGAATTGTCCGAGTCTTTTAGGTGGATCTATACAGTCAATTTGGGTAGCTTATATAGTTTTGTACACAGAACAATTTGAAAAGGAATTGAAAACAAATCTTTGGAGAGAAGTACTACGAGAATTGTGCCTACAACCCAAAAGTTGTTTGGACTCTGTCCTTAAGGTAAGCTGAAGAAAAAATTGCTAAATACTGAACCTAAGTTCAGTCCTAACAGTGTCTAATAAATTAAAAAAAACGTTTGTTTCTTGTAGAAAGCCTGTTCGACTCTTAAGATGCAGCCATTCAATACGGTCAATTTGGCAATTTATCGTTGGTCACGACAAGCTCTGAATACTCCAATGGATCATCCTCTTTTGGCACTTTTGTGGCAGAACTTTTTCTCTCTTCTTTTGGTTAGACCTCCCTCTACAACAGGGTTAGTACATATTAATTTAAGATTTGGTTCTTATATATTGAAATAATAATATAATAATAATAATATAATTCTAATATCATATAATTCACAAATTCCTTTCTGCTTATCTAATAGGGTAATCGATCATGGCGGTGTCGGTGAGAGATTTTTCGAGGGGATGATAAATCTCACTTACTTGAAGAAATTGAAGAAAAGACTGCACGATACCGTAGATTATTTTCAACTAAAAGCTGAAAATGATATAGACAATGGGAAGCTAATCGCCGACGAAAGACGTATCTTTTATCTCGACATGGCAAAGTTTTACAAAACGATGACATTGTGGCTAGAGGAGCCAAGGCTCCAGGAATCAGGACTCTATCTTCCAGCCTTGCCTCCACAATACATGTCTCAAAAATTAATGCTACTTCTCCAAGGAGATAGGAATCCTTGGCTCGAATATGTAGATTACTTTACCGTACAACAAAGTCGACAGAAAGCGGTGCTAGAATGGCAGTACTCGTCCTTCAGAGAGGTTGACGAATCGTTCAAAAAATCGAGCCAAACCCCAACAACTCCTTTAGAGCCAGCGGATCCTCAACAAAGAATATTCCGGAGACTCAACAGCTACGAGCAACCGGTACCTCCTCCGGTTTTAAATCGAAATAGTCCTGTTATAAGTCCTATTCTCAGAGAAACTCTCTACAATTCGGATTCGATAATTATGTTAATCAAACCACACCTCAAGGTTATTTTGGATTATGCTCAAACTTTCAATCTCATGGTTTCCGAACACACAGCAGTGGATTGTAGCTTTTTGGAATTGGTTCCAACGCTTTATAAGGAGGTTGAGAATTATGTGAATCTACATGCTTTGTGTGATACAACATCTTCGACTCAAAAACGTGCTAGGTCGGGAACTCCGCCAATTGTACATTGTGCGGGTCCTGCGGTCATTAGAGTGAAGGTAAGAGGTTTTTTTTTTGAATCTGAGTATTTTCTCCAAAGCTTTTTATATTTAACATAAAAAAATTAGATTGCAGAAGCTCGAGTGAGCGATGGGGTGGATCAAATGATTAGTCAGAATAGGGCAGAGTATGAAAATCTACTGGTGAAAGCTAGTCAAGCACCTCCGAGTAAAGTTACTCAAGGCTGTGTTATAGCTGACCATTTGATCGCGTGAGTAAATCGTGAATCATGTCAAATTATTTATGTTTTAAAATGTAGGAAATATAATGGAAAAACTATTTAATTTTTAGACTTCTGGAACACGAAATAAATCTCAATCGCACGACAGAAAATACATCAGTTCTACGCAAAGTTCAAGACAGTGGAGTTAAACTATTTTATCATCTAATTCAATTTTACACAGAGGAAGCTTCACTTTGTCCCCCAACGAAACAACTTCTCACAACTTGCATTGAAAAATTAGGACAGGTACTATTCAATATTTAAATTTGTTAAATAGCATGAAAATGTCAATTATTAATTTCATTGTACTTTCAAGTTATTTATCAATGGGGAGGAAACTCAAGGTCCAGAACTGCTTAAAACAATAATGGAACGACCTAATCTCGGAGGCCTTTTAGGTCCTCATTTTACTCCAGTTGCTGGCGGAGCATCTACATTTTTGCAAATGTACCAAACCATTGTTGAATTATCTACAAGTTCTAATGTGGATTTGTGCTTTGTACTTCTGTCGAAGGTAAAATTATTACATATTAACTTTATTACGTTACACTTTAAAAGTAAATTAATTCAATCTAAAACTATTATTTACTTTTTTTACAGTTTGATGTAGGAAGTTGGTTAAACTACAGACGCCCGAGACTAAGTGAAAGATCAACGTTTATAGAACTAATCTCAAGGGCTCTATGCAATATCGGATTGAATCCAGAAGACGATAAGCAGATATTACACGAGGTTCGATAATTTTTATCCATTTTCATTAATTATTTTAATGCAAAATCTAAATTTACTTTTTTTAGCTGTTTCGTAATCATCTCCGGCTGGTTCTGCTACACGAATTTCCGGAACACTATGGAGAAGTTCTCAGTGCTATATTACGAGGTAGCGAAGGACAAAGTCTTTCATTGGACGTTTGGCGTGATTTTTTAGGAGCTTTGAGTGGAAAACCAAAAACTGCGCCTCCGATTCAGGCTTCGAAAGTCAGAGATGAAATTAGACGTTACGCTACCGAACAGAGGTTGCTTTCTTGTCAAGAGGTTCGTTGATTCATGTATATTAGTTTTAAACTTAAAGATTACATACTTAATGTCTGAACTATTACTTTTCAGATGCACGATACGGCAGTGCTTCTCAGTAAACACTTCATGAACGAACGCCTACAATACGGCCTATACGGTTTATATCCAAAGTATCGAGTCTACAATGAACCCCTCACAATATTTCTCAGCATGGTAGGCCATGCTCTTGTAGTCCTAACACTCCAATCAGACAGAGGATCGCTGGCCGATCAACGTTAGTATTATACAAAAATCAAAAACAATTTTCCATTGAAACTCAAAGACGTATTACATTTTTTTTTATTAAATTTTTATCTATCAATTTTTCTCTTCGTAGTCTGTGAGAAAATATGGCCCGTTTTGAGCGAAATGTTCGCTCCTTGGATAACACCCTACTGGACAAGAAATCTACGAGAACCAACAGCAGCTTGGATTCAACAGCTAACCGACGATCGTTCAATTTTGCTTCCTTGGATTATCGCCGATGGTCCCTACGCAAACAGAACTGTGGCAATGTTCGTGGAATGCATTCGATTTATTACGGACACAATGCCAGCATCTAGTAAAATACTCAGTTTTCTTTGGCAATTCTACGTCACGAATTTCGCCCACGCTTCGATTAAAGATCATGTTTTAAACGTAATTCATGGAAATTTCTTGACCTTGCCATGGGAAGGATTCTCGCCTGCCATTAACGATGTAGAGTTGATGATTAAAGTTGTTGATCAGTATTTACCTGATAGCCACCTATTCCTAGGAAGTGTTTTTTCCGTTATTAACTGGCCCATATGGATTAATGAAATGCTGGCGACTGAACCCATGCCAGTTGCAGCGAGAATGCATGTTTGTTTGCTTAATTTGCTGGTAAAATTATCGAACGAACCTAATGTTCGACAAGTAGGTTTCCAAAAGATATTCTATTTCAAATTAAAGTAATTATGGTTAATTCCTAATAATCTGGTTTTATTCTAGAATGAAAAAGCTGTCCGATTAATGATAGATGCAGAGAAGTTTGCCTGGCATTTGATTGACGCAACAGCTTTTGATCAAATAATTAATTGGCACGTGATGAGCTGCGACCCAAGAGTCATTCTTTGCATAGATAACGAGCCGGTTCATCCAATCGATACAGCTGTTAATAAGTAATTATTTTGTTATTTATTTTCAATCTTTCTCTTGAATCTATAATTAGATTATTTTCCTAAGCAATAATGATCTCATTTTTTAGTTTAGTAAAAGTAGCGGCAGCTTATGATCCAACGATAACCCATTTCCATCCAACAACCTTAAAAAAGAGACAAATTTACGTTCGATCTACAGTAAAATTGTTGATTAACTGCACAACGAGACATAAAGCCCTTCTTTCAACGAATATGAAAGCATTTACGAATTCTCTTTCTCGAATGCTTGATGAACTCGAAACAATTATTACTAGCAGTACGTTCCATAATATTAATTTGACGACAAATTATATAAATATTATTAAATATTCTAGATTATTCATTAAGTTGATTTCTTTTGCAGCTGTTTCGGAGCCTCAACAAATAGCGGAAGCAGGTCTCCTAGTGACTGAATTATTTCACTCAATAAACCAAAGTGGACTTTTAGTGGAAAGTCTCAGAACTAGCTGGACTTTATGGTTATCTCAAAGAACTGGAAGCAGTCCAATTGTTATGGGAATTCTTAAAGTTATAGGAGTAGCAGTTGCTTCCCCATCCACTCTTGGTGATATTATGGAAGCTGCTCTAGAAGCTTATTTCAGACAGAATGGTACTTTAGAATTTAGTTTTCTGTTATTATTTATTTAAACAAGTCCTAGGTATTACAATTTGACTATTTATTTCAGTTATAGAAGATGTTCAACCATCCTGGGGGGCGGTACTGACAATTTTGCAGTCCATTGTGCCTCGCCAACCACCAGTGGAAGGAGTTTTAGTTGCTGAAGGAAGACCTCTAGGTCTGTACGCAATTCTACTAAAGCGACTTCCATCGTGCCGAGACATTAGAGAAGAGGGAATGCTTCTTACGAATTTAATTGATTGGATCACTGACATTAAGCCCATGTGAGTTTGAACGGTTTTAAAGGTGTTGGATATTAAATAGGATGATTGAATTTTAAAAGTTCATCTACAGAGCGAAAAGCTACTTAATTTAAAATTTGCTGTTTAAAATAAGAAAATTGAATATCCAAAACTCATAATACAATTAAACATTTTTTAGGGAGTCCTTCGAGGACAAACTTCCACTTTTGTGGGCGAAAGCTCTCGAATTAATTTACCGTCAATGCCAGTACACCGAAAATACAATAATCGCTGCTAGAGCTTTGAAAGGGTTGGCTAAGGCCTTGTTTATAGTAGCAGAGGATGCAGGTCAAGGCTGGGGAATTTTAGGAGCAATTGGTCTCAGAAAAGGATCACAGATTTCAATAAGGTACCAAAAATCTAACCGTCTAGTAATTTCCGAAGAATATTCTTATTCTTATTCTTACATTCGTTTGATTCCATAACAGGTGTAAGTTCTTAAGCAGAGCTTTGGGAGTTTATTGTCTCGCTCAAATGCCGGAATCAAAGGCAGAACAACAAGTGCTAAGATTTACTCCCCACTCGCCAGGTGTAGCTCCTTTGAGGTCAAATGATTCGGATACGATTGAAGTTCGACCAAGTGCTGATGCCATCAAAGCTATGCAGGGACTAGAAGCCCTTCTGCTAAACAAGCAATACCTGGAACTAAAAGGCGATATTGAACAAGCAATTAGATTAATCAGAGACTCTGCCAATTCTCTTCACAATGCGATCGCTGTTGCTGGTGCTCTCACTGGCGAAGTTTACAGTAAAAGGTATCTGCATGTATTGACGGATTAATAAGAACCTAATTCTTTATTAGTTTCCTACCTATTATCTAAGCGTAATCAGGGTTTCGATATCGACTTGAGCCTAAGTAATTTGATTTGTTTCGAAGAAATCTAGTCTTTATTTGTTGCTACACCGCTATCTAACTAGGCTTCAAGAATAAAAAGTATAATATATTATTAATAAAGTCAAAGATTCGCTAATAACTTAAAAAGTCGGAGTGGTTGTTACTATAAAAAAATTATACTAATTATTTAATGTTAAAATAATGTTATTTCGAATCATTATTTTTTCTAAAAATCCACTTATTTACTCACATGAGTTGAATGTTATGCACGAATTTAATAGGGCTGTGCGTTAAAATATTTTAATACCATAAATTGTAGGAATAGTTATTATTTAGTATAGAGTCGATCGCAAAATTGCTATTGTTTTCAAATTGGTGAATATTCATTATCAAATAATTTCTTGATTATTTTGTGTAATATTTACGAACTGATTTCGTAACTTTAAAAGCGGAGTTTAGTGAATAGTTTTCGTAACTTTTAATTTAGGGACGATGCGGCTATCGTTGAATATATTTTGAGTTCAATAGATTCTGTATTTCGAAAATGTTCTACTTTCGATAATTTGCATGAAGATTAGTTACTTGAATCTTGAGAAATCCGTCTTTCGAACTGCCTATGTAAATAGCTTAGTAATAATTCGGTTCAGTACTTTTATCAATTTGAATTTATAACATATTCACGTCCAAGATTCATACGAGTAGAGTAGATTTCATCGATTAAATTAAGTAAAAAAAAATAATAAGAATGTCAGTATTTAGTTTTCAGTTACCAATTCGCTTCATTGCACTTTGCAAGACTGCTCACTGATATTTAGTGATATTTTTTTAAGATCTAAGAACTCGATAAAATTTTATGATCAAAGTAGGCTGTGTATCTTTATCGTTTTAGTTATATAATAAAAATGTATTATAGCACCTACATGTCGCATCAGTTTTTCAATTTATTTCAAAAAGCTAGTTACAGAATCTTATCTACTTACAATATTTCTTAAAATATTCTTTATATATGAAGAAATTTATACTATTTATAAACACTCTTCAATCTTTATTGCAACTTCGGAGTATTTCCGAAGCTTCTCCGGGTGGGAAGTCGACCAGCGAGCATTGAAATTCATCTTGAAAAGCGTTTTTAAACAAGGGAAGTACATCACTGATTCTCACTTCCATATTTAATTCTTTGCTGATGCTCGTCACACCTTTATCTTGAATTCCACAAGGATCAATATGATCGAACCACTTTAAATCTGTATTACAATTCAAAGCTAATCCATGCGTCGTTATATACCGGCTTCCGTGAATTCCTATAGCGCAAATTTTTTTATCATTGACCCAAACTCCAGTGTCTGGGGAAGTTTCACCCTTGATGCCATACTCTGCACAGAGTCTGATGATCATTTTTTCTATTTGACAAACGTACCACTTAATGCCACCTTTGAATTCTTTTAAATTTATTATAGGATAAGCCACAAGTTGACCAGGACCATGAAAAGTTATCAGGCCTCCTCGATTTGTTTTATAGAATTCTGCCCTAAGGTCTTTTAATTTTTTTTCGTCTTCTTTATCGTATCCCTTATTTCTTATACCAACAGTATATACAGGATTGTGTTCTACTAAAACAAGAGTGTTACAGGTTGGGCTGTCTATCGTTTTATGATGGTGCTGGTCTGCTAATGCTTTCTGTAATCGAAGACCAGTTCCGTAACTGAGGCATCCAGCCCAAAGTACTTTCACTACTCTCGATGTCATAGTGTGAGAAGAAGTGATATTGAACTACTTCAATTTTTTCATTGCTACTTTCGTCAATTGAATGTCGTGCATTCAGACTGGAACTGAATTTTTGCCCTTCTTTCAAGACGGTTTGTCAACTTGGCGGTTTTCTCTCGACTTGAGTGTGAGAAGTATCCTGCCTGAAAATATATCTAGTGAAAATCTATTTGAATTTCTATCTAACTATCTAACTGATTCGTAAAGTGGGGATTATTTTAATTTTGAAATAAAAATCAATTGCATTTGAATAACACTGAATATTTATATTTATTCAGTCTATTTCACTTGGTAACTTTAATTTTAATTAAGTAGAGTGCCTAGTTGCTTAAATAGAACCCTTTAAGTCTCCTGGGAATAATTAAAATACAATTTGCTGATTTGATTAACTCTAAATCTTAGCCATAACTATATATGTATATATTAATTTTTAAGGCTGGATATCTAAAATTTAATTATTTCTAAAGAAAACCTTACGTGCTGGTAAGGATATGTGGATTCTAAAAATACTTTTTCGAATTTAAGACACAAAAAACATGACGTAATTTGGTAAAATATTGTCTTTAATCAATTATTGTTCTTTAATAAAGATAAATACTCAACTCTTGCGTCAAAATATTTTTAAAAATTCATTTTGCAACGAATTTTTCTGAAGAATTGAAAAAAAATTAATAAAATTGAGGTTATATTTGAAAAAATGTACTGAATAATTTTATCTTTTATCTTTTAAAAAGTATCTTTAATTCTTGAATAAATTGATAATTGAATATAAACACCTATTTACAGTCTTTAAAAATTGACCTAATACAACTTTATTTTTAGACTAACCTGTTTAGACGATGAAAATATTATTTGAGCTTTGCAAAACGACATTATGTTTTTTAGAAGCTCTTTGACTAAGTTTACACAATTAGTTCAAAGGAAAAAAACTGTGAATTGCGTTATTGTGTATGTATTCGACTGTCTTGTTTCGACATTATATGCGAGTCATTGATTGATTCATTTGAGGGGATCCGAGTCATTTGGAGTAATTTGAGCGATACGAGGGATATAAGCACATGATAAATATAACCTAATTACACTGTGTCAAAAAAAAGGAAAAAAAGGAA
>JAUESI010000015.1:2881541-2893034 GCA_032275145.1 Synergus laeviventris | reverse complement strand
TAGAATAAACACGTGTATAAAATTGATATCACTATACCTCAAACAAAGAAGAGACACTACGTAATTATTTAATACATAATTATTAATAAAAGTTATGTGCCCTGACAATATTCCCTATAATTCTCAAAAATTGTTTATTTAAAATAATTAATTTGAAAATAATGAGAAATAATAATTGAAATTGCCTTCGGCCGAACTTTCTCAGCTTGAAAGTTCAGTTAATTGCCACTCAACTAAAGAAAGTCATATGGAAGCCTATAAATTTTTTTTTCGTGAAAAAAGAAAGATGGAAAGAAAATTCCTTCTACTTTAATAATTAATTGGATCAGTTGTGTACAAAAATAAGGGTAATATAAATTCGTTGAAACATAAAGTCACGATATTGTTTGCCTTCCAGGAAATGAGGTGTGGTCACTTTCAGGTGTCGCGTTCAATGTCACGAATGCTCATCTGTGCACAGAACAAATTTAATTTCACATTTACTCAGAGAATAAAAGATCAAATTAATCTTTTAAAAGCCCACGTATGACTCGTCGTTTCTCTTCGTAATTATAACAAGATACGATTTAATTGTTTTGGAACATCCTAGAGAAAGATATGTATATTTAAATAAAAATTTAGTAAGTGCATTTTATATTTGAAAGTTGATTGCGATTTTTAAGTTTCTTCAACATTTTTAGCTATATGATAATCGGATTAGTAACAGAGTGACTGACATTTTGATGTCAATACACAGACTATAGAACTTACCAACTCCTTTCGCTTACGTGAGCAATAATTTGCACCCCATGAGACTCGGGTTAATTAGCGTGATAAATTATTGTTTACATGCATCTGACACGCATATTATCATACAAATACAAAATAAAGAAGATTAAAGTCGGACCTGCAATGAAACTTTTTAGGATGAAACTTTTTAGGGTATCTTTTAGCATAGAGAAGACCTATTATTAGCAATAAAAATTCAACCCCATGAATTAGGGGTTTTTTGTGAATTTTTTAGGTCTAAAGGATGAGTTCCAAGTGATCTGGAGAGATGAACATTTTTTTGAAAAATCGAAAATTCTTTGAAGCCAAATAAAGCGAGATATATAAAAAGTGATAAGAAACATAATTATTGGTCTTAGAAAGATCTACAATTTCTCCCTTGACCATTTTTTGATAGAGTAAGTAGTTTTCGCTTTAATCGTGAAAAATGTTGTTAAAAACAAAATTATTTTTCCGCTAAAAAACGTGAGATATGAACAAATATTTTTAGAAAATGATTAACTTTCAAACGACTTATCAATTTTCCTCGCCCTTTTTTGATTAGATTAATAGTTTTCGTTTTTATCGTGAAAAATACTGTTAAAAACGAAAATTTCTAAAAACCTTACTCCTAACAAATTTTCGGACCGACAAATGTTAATTTTGACGATTTTTTTGTTTAATAAAAAAATAATTTATAGGACTACGCAAACCACTTTTCTCTCTTATATGAATTTTAGCATGTAACATGACACTAATTTTTTCATCTGCAATTCTGCAATGGAAGTTATAATTTAATTTTTTTTAAAGAATGAAAATGACGTTTATTATAGTTTCATGTTTTAAAAATGTTATCTAAGGATTTAACAACTCAAACTTTTATAAAATAGCAATATTTCGGACCTTATATATCTTTATTAACGAACATTTTTATACATAACTTGTTGTTCAATTAAGAATAGTTTTCTAACGAAGAAAATGAAAGCAGATAATAATTTATGCGAAAAAAATATCATTAAAAACATGAAAAATCATGAAATTTTCAGTGTGAGGAGGCCTGGGTAAAATGCAATAAACTCTAGAAGTTGGAAAAGATTCTATTTCAAATCTATGCAGATTTTTCAATCTTAGGATATTTTTCTGAATTGATATGTATGAGTTCTCCGAACAAAAATATATCTTGGAGAGTTTCGCTATTTCTTTTATTGCGTAAGAACTTATGTATAAGGCTGTGTTGTTATCTTGCGTATTATTTATGCTGTTAGGAATACATGCAAGTATTTTCAGCCAATCCAATTAGAAATATCGATTTGAAACTAAGTGCGACGGTTACGCATAACGCCCCCCCTGAATAGACAATTAATCTAATTCGACGCGAGCACTTACTGAACAAATGCACCCAGGGCCTATCTGCTTCATATCAAAGACTTGTCCAAAGAACTCCAGCATTCAGGGTTTCAATAAGGTTTATGATAAAGAGAATTGCAAATAAAAAATTCCAGATTTGTTTTAGCGAACTTTACGATATATAACTATAGCTATGTAACTAGTATACGAAATAACTAATTAGTGAATTCACCATTAACTTCATGGAGTTTGGTATCACAGCTGGTTTTGACATGTAATATAGAGTTTTTGCAAACAGCATTCCGAAAATATGTTGATAGAATCTCTGTTAATTAAATTACTAACTCCGGCCTTCCCCATGCAGAAAGTAAAATTATTTAATACAATTTGATCAGCGAGTCTTGATTTAAGTTTGAAATTAAGGGCATTAAATCAATTATTTAAGTTTAAGAATAACTGAAAAAAAAACTGTTTCAGTGATTGCAAATGAAGACGTTTTTATAACTTTATGGACGCCTTTTCAGTGGTTGAGTGCAATTTTATATCAGAAAACTCACAAGAGGGGAAAAACCATAAAAATGACAAAACTGATGATGATATATGTTTTTATAAACTGACTTTATTATAGTCAACTTTCTCTGCATACCTACATGCAAAATTCTGTACTTTTAATGTATGGAAGTATATGTAATAAAATTATTGGACTTCTTCTTCATAGAATATTTTGTTACCTATATATAGGAGATTATTTCTTTATACGGTTCTTTCAAATTTGTTGAATTTAACAACGAATTAATTTCCATTAAAAAATAATAAATAATTATGAATAATTTAAAATGATTCCAAGCAAGAATAATTGAATTTTTATATGGGTTTTTTTATTCAGCCTGCAATAAAAACACCGCATACTTGAAAAAGCTTTTTGTCTATGTTTTGTTTTTATAATTCAGAAGCGCCTTGTATAGTGGGTGGTTAGATTGAATGTATAAGAGAGACTAGAGAGGGAGAGTGTGCGTTCCTGGCTCAGTAGCACACTTTCATCCACTTTCATCGCGTTGAGTTGCTTCCTTGCCGACAAGCAAGCTACGTGCATGTGCGATAGAAAATTAAGAAAAGATCGACAGAGAGGCTCAAAAGAAAGAAAGTGAGAGAGAAACATTGACCAAGAAGAGAATACGAGAGTAAGAGTGAAAAGGTAATTGTGACTTTGATCCTTTACAAACTTTCCCGGATCAAGTTAATCAAATTCCAACCAAACAATTTTGTTTTTAATGAAGAAGGCTTTTAAAAAGTTTGATTTCTTTTTATGACATTTTTTTCTTATCTAGATTGTAAAAATAATCGTTCACAATTTGTCTCGCTTTGTTACTTTTTTTCACATATATATTCAAATAATCTGGTCACGGTCTGCTGCTGCGATAATAAAAGGAAAAAGTGGAGCGCATTTTACGGAAGATTGTTTCCGATCTTTTGAAGAAAAGTAGAATATAGAGATCTGGAAAAAGACGCGTAATTCATGTAAACAAATTGTAAAAGTATGCACTTTTTTATCGTAAAACAGCTGGTATATATATAAGAGTCGCGGAATAAATATTTATGAGATCCTGAATAAATGGACGTGATTCGCTTTTATTTCTTAACGATGAAAGACCGATTACGAATAAAAAAAAGCACATCACAGAGAAAGCGTCTGCATTGAACGCTAAGTTCTACAGCTAGGTACTATCGTACAACATCGTACACATCAAATTATCGCCTTTCTCAAATCTTCAAATCGTTACACAATGCATCGTAAATCATAACTAAGTACTTTTTCATTTGATAATCTTTTCTTAATGCCTTAATATTCAAGAGTTAAAAAAAATCGGAATGAACAACTTCTTTTTTCAAAGATGCAAATTAATTTCACTTTTAGCTAACGAGGCTTCTTTCTTATCAAATCTTATCTTAAAAAAGTTATTGCAAACCTGATTGATTTTTTCATGACTTGAACTTGTACGAAGGAAAACAAAACATTTTTTGAGAAACTGGATTTAGTCACAAAAAGCTTCCTCAATCAGGAAGCAAAATTCTACAAAATCTTTTTAAAAATCTTTTATCTTTGAAATTACTGACATAAAATTCCTTGACAAACTTTAAAATCCTTTAAATCCCCTAACATTTTTTAAAGGGCATAAAAATCTCTTGAAAATGCGTTCAAATTTGTGGAAATCTCTTAAATGTTTTAAATTCTTCGATAACATTTAAAATCCCATTCAAATTATTACAAAAAATCTCATAAAATTCCATAAATATTTGAAAACTCATTAAAGTCTCTTAAATTTTTTATTAATTCCTGGAAATTTGATGACAACATTTAACATCCCTTAAGATTCTTAGAAACCTTTTGAAATCGCAAAATATCACGAAAACCTTCGAAATCAATTATATATATATCTGTTTTAATTAATTTTAAGGTGCACCATGGAAGCTGAAACCATGACTCTAAATTCGCCAGCAATTCATGTCGGACCAATAATTACTCCCGGTTCTAACGAGACAATTTCGATTGTAATTCCCTTGTCTGCACATTTAAAAAATTTACCTTCTGAAAATTTAAAAAAACAATGCAAAAGAAGTTTTAGCTCAGAAAATGATAAATCCAAAGGATGTCCTTTTCCGAATTGCAGTCGCTACGGCAGGGCTTTTTCGAGAGCTCATGATTTGAAAAGACACATTGTTCGACACAAGATTCGAAAGGAAAGACTTCCTGGAATCAGCACAAGAGAAACCTGCGAATGCAATAAATGCGAGATTCATTTTATTGAGGATTATCTGAAAAATGGAAGTCAATTCGTTGAGAATGGACAAGTGGAAAATTGTAAGAAGAAAATCGAAGAAATTGGTTTGGAAGTTCCTTCAATTATTCTGGATAAGGTAGGTCAAATATTTCCAGATAGTCAAATAGAATTTGATAAATAAATGTTTTTTTACAGAACTCTGAACAAGATTTAAAGGCGCAGCCTGTTACAGAAAAACCTTTAAATGATCAGATGCACGATGAAGATTATCTAATCGAGGATTTCTTGTTACTAAGAAATACGAATACGAATCCGAGTCCTTCGCCTTTGCCCAAGAAAACTGAAAATGTCGAAAGTGAAAAAACAACCGTATCGAAGAAACTTCGTTGCGACTATTGTTCAAAAATCTTCAAAACAAAATGGACCCTGAGTTCTCACGTTGCGGCACACGAGGGTCGATTTCAGTTTGATTGCAACCAGTGCGGAAAGAAATTTGTCCGCAAAAGTCATTTTGAGGGACACGTGCGTTCTCACGAAGCAACGAGGCCATACATTTGTGATTTGTGTGGGAAAACCTTTAAAGAGTTGAAACATCGTCGAGAACATACGAAAAGGAAACATCCAGGGATGAAAAATGCAGTTCAGAGTTTTCTGGAAGGAACTTTCTCTATGCCTAACAGGGCAAATTTTGAACAAGCTAAATTTACTATATTGATGCCTCTTAATATTTAAGATAACAAAATTATGGATGTATGTAATTGAAAAATTATGAACTTTATTTGGATATATCTATTGTATACGTATTCCATTGTGATTAATAATTTAATTGTATGAAATGCTACCTACTTTCTAAAGTAACAGACGACTTGATAAAAAAAATTCCGAGTCTATTATTGAAATTGCAATATCAATGTGTATTAAAAACTTTAATAAAAAGTTGTGAAAATCTCTCGAATTAGTAGTGTGGCCATTTTAATCAGGAAATAAAATTCTTCATGAGTCACTTCCCGATCAATAAACATTTATCTTGATGGTTTAAAGATATTTTAAATAATTTTAAAGAAATCCAAAGAATTTTACGTTAATTGACATAATGTTGAACTATCAATTCAAGTTTTTATTTTATGGACTTTTTGATGAAAAACCAAAATCCCGAATGTAAAAAAATACCGAAGAAATATTTAAAAAAAAAAATTTTAAGTTTAAGATTGTCGTACAAAACTTGAATTCAAAATTTCCTGGAATTATTTTTTGAGAAAAATATGTTGTCCCTTTCTTTTAGCGGAAATATTTATTAGATAGTTAAAATGAGTATAATAATAAATAATAAATAATACAGATGTTTAGATGATGCCTGCCGCCGATGCTTATCGATACAATCGAAGGACGAAAAACTGAATTCTTTTGTTTCGTCATTGACATTGTACCTTTTACTAAATTTTTACCCAAGGAATAATTAAAATTTAAATGTCAGAGATGATCTCTTACTTAATGACGGAATGTGTTGTAGCCTCAGTCAATTGAGGACTCTTTCGGAGAAGAAAACCATTCTTTGTAGAAAGGAGTTGATTTTAAAGGAATAATTTCTTATATTTTTTTTCGAGGAGAGTTGATTTTTAAATGAGTGCAAGTAAGAGGCAAAAGTTGTCGTCAGTATGTTGCCAGCCCAAGATCAATCTGCAAAAGCAGAGGCAGAATTACTCTCAACATTTTACACTGGAAACACTTCCTCCAGAAGTTTTGGAAATGATTCTACGCTTTTTACCACTTCACGACGTTGCTTCGGTCGTTCGTCTTGTCTCGAGGTCTAGATTCCAGTTTTTAATTTAATAATTAATAGTTTGTTCTTCCAATTTTTAAAAATGTTTATTTTGGACCAAATGATTTGTTTGTGACACTTTTTTACAATCAACTCTGACGAAGGTTACTCAGAATAATAAAATGTTTCCAATAAGTGAGAGCTCTTAGCTTTAATATCTCTATTAGAATTTTACGACTATCGTCCTGCTTTCCAGGCGATTTTCAACAGTGGCCACAACGGTCTTGAATAGTGCTTTCCTAGCAGCCGGTACCAAATTGGAAGAGGCGATGAACCATATCGAGGCGATGATTTGGTTCAAAGTTGTCACTGAATCAGACCTCATGACTTGTAGTAAAGCCTTCAACATCTTCGAATTGATAAAAGCTCAATACAAAATGCTTAAGGCTGTTACATGGAGGTACACTCATCCACCAAGAAAAGAGAAATTTCCTCGACTTTGCTTCTACGCTGGATCTTTGTTAGACGATTTGAACAATATTATTCGAACTGCGAAGACATGTCCTTTAGTTCTCGTTAATTCTATTGGTCCTGAGGGTAGAGTCAATACATTCATTACAGTTTGCAAGAGGTTTATGAACTACTTCGAAAAAGTCTCTGAACGGAAGTTCAACAGGTGAATCACCTCAAATAAATTTATTTCAATAATTTGATATTTTAAGGCTTCTTCTACTCTAAATTTACTATTAAACTTTTAACTTGCGAAGCCTGAAAAGAAGAGTCGCTCAGAGCTTTTGCAAGGATCTAAACATTTGATCCATCTCTTATCGTATAAGTTTTCTCCTAAATAGATTTTGAATAATTTACATGTCATTACCCTTGAAAGCATCGAAATGAAAGGATAGTACCTCTAAAAGCAAACACACTATCCTAGAAGCTTTTAGCCTGTGCTCTGAATACGCCATAATATTATAAAAATAAATATACAACATTTTCGATATTATGATAAGGGAGCGTAATAATATTTTAACCAATTTTGGTATATTTAACAAAATTAATAAGAATTCAAAATGGACATAATATGTTATATCAATGAAGAAATACTAATTGGTCTTTTAATTACTAGATCCGCTTTAATATCTGGATGCAAACCTGTCGACGTTTTAGATTGTTTAGCAGAAGGACGTCAGGTTCGAAATTAATATTTAAAACTAAGTTTTCAAATAGTTTTAAACTTTAAAAAAACCCTAAATTTTTGGATTTTATCAAATCTCATTTAAATGGCAGGTACTATCGTTTCGAGTTTCTTCTGGACGTGGAAACCGAAGCAATATTGTCACTATGAAACTGAAATACGTGATGAAAAGGGCTTGGTTTACGTGCTTAGGAATACCGAATACCGCTGATGAAAATTCGTGGCGGGATGAACAACGTTTTATGTATTTGAGATTACGTCGACTTGTGGGAAGTGTGAATGAGCATCATTTCGAAAAATCCCACTATGAACGCGAATTATTGCTTAAAATTTCAAAAATGCCATCACCTAGACCTCCACCCGCCTCCACCTACTCTGGTTATGGAGAGTATGGTGGCCAGTTTTTCTATTACGGTAATTGAGATAATCTTTTTTCTTCTGAGAAAGTAAATTAAATAATGTTAATAAAATGTTAACTATGAAAACTATGAGAAGTTCTGAGATACTTCCATTCGCATTTAATAGATGCAAAAGGGAAATTGCCAGCACTTTATATTAAGTTTTATAGTCTCTCATCCTTGCTAAGGAATTTAAAGAATTCCTAATGACTTTAGTCTACAAAATGTGAGGCTATTTTCCATATTTAAAATGCTTAAAGTTTTAAATTATCATTAAGTATTTTTTATTAAGTAAATTTTATAAAATTGTCCAATTCCTTAATAAAATGTAACTAAAAACTTACTCATCAGATTTAAATGACCATATTTAAGGAAATATGAACAAATTCGCATACGAGAATAAATTCAAATACATTGAAGAAGGGAACGAAATTGATGATGAGGAAACGGTACAAGAAGTTCAACGAGGACCCTGTTTCGACCTAGTAATCGGCGTAGAATTACGCTGTTCTCCAGAACTAGCACCCTTAGCTGTTCGAGCGATCCTCAAGTCAGACGACATAGAAAATATTTCCAGTGGGAATAGTCAAAATCCCGAGCTCTACTTAAAGTTACACGTGACCTGTCCCGCGTCTGCATCAAGCAGATTACCAGGAACCTTCACATGGGAGCTCCGAAATCCTCGGTACGCTCGGCGTTCTTGATGAAAATTGTTACGCTTTTCGATAGTGATTCTTACCTGATAGACGTTGATATTTATACATTCTTGTATGATCTATATTTTAATTTTTAACTTATTAATCGATGTTACAAAGGTTTGTACTTTCAGATTATTTACGAGAATAAAGCTTTTCGTGATAACTTTTAATTATCAAAAGTTGGAGTGCATACTTGAAAATTCAAGTTAAAACAAATGAGCTTAAAAAATGAACTAACAGATCCTAAATCTCAGAGTTGATTTACCATAGGTCATCGCTAATAACACTCCATAGCCGATTGTACTCGAGTTTTATTTACACAAGGTTACTTGAAGAAACTTAATTATTGCGTGACGCGAATATGTATCTCATCATCCAAATCCTCATCTTTCGACCCCTGAGGTAACCACATAGTCTCGTTCAGCTTCTTGGCTCGTTCCTCCAGAAGTCCATACGCGAAGTGGTTCAACATAATGCCCTTAGGTATCGCTACACCTTGGAACCGATATAAGCAATTGTTTTCCTCAGAGTCCAATTTGTGGACCGCGGTGATTGAACAGCGACCAATTATACCAGTGTTGCTTACCATTGGACCTTTGCTAATGTCTATGTGATCCCCTATTCGATAGAGAGTAACCGTTTTGTCATTTTTTTCAGCAATTTTTGGTATTTGTGCTGACTTAAACGGATTTTCCTTGAAAATTTCCAAAGCTACGTTCTCAGAAACCTCTAATCGTTCGCAAAGCAATTGGTCTTGCACGACCTTCGCGTAAAGACCAGTCATGGCTAGCAGTTCCGCCAGCGTTGGATTCCAATCCGGAAGATCCAGGTGAACGTCGTAGGTGAAACTTCCGGATTTAATAATTGGATATAAGAAGCTATGCAGATGAACTTGGAGGTCATCTTTGAAGGCATTGTCCACCACGCAACCAAGGACAAGCGAGCAAGTTCGCCAAAAAGCGTTGTTCACCGCAAATGATTCGGGATTATTCATGGATAAAATTTTTAACTCACAGTCGTTGACCAAAGGTTTATTCATATCCCAGGCCTTACCGTCGACCATTGCCAAGGCTGCGACTGAAGCTACACCTTCCGATATGTGTTTGGCGCAGTCGTATGGCGTTGACAGGTTCTTGTTCATCATCAAAGTCGCTTCGGATTGAGGCGACAAATATTTCACTTCTATTTTCTCAATTCTTCCAACATTGGATCGCTGCCTCCTTTTTTCCTCGTTGAATATTTCATTTTTTCGCTTTGTCAGCCTGGATTTTGATATCGAGCCCATGCATCTTGAGAACACTTGTGACTGTGGTCGCACAGTTGCGAAGCACAGAATTTTACACCTAGAAACAAAATTTTTAATAAAATTATTAAAGATTAGAGATTGTAAAAAAATTTGAAACTATTTGCAATTCGACCTCTTGTAATTAAAAAACCTTTCAGAACAGATACAATTCTAATCCATGAGCAAAAAAACCTTTTAACTACTACACTGTAAAAAATTATGTGTAAATTTGCATTGGAAATTGAAAATATAAAATATACCATTGATTTTTGCCTAGAATTAATGTAGAATTACACGAAATTGTGTGAATTTTGTTTGATCATGTAAGTTTCCATTTTATATCAGTGTAATTTTACACTTTCCTTGTGAAATTCCTTTATAAATCAACAGCAATTTTCAAGAATATCGTCAAATGGACGTGACTTATAAAGGAAAGTAGGTACAAGCACAATGTAAATTTACATAGGAAATTTTTACAATGCATAACAATAATCTGATTTCTAAAATTGAGGTTATAATAGAGTTCGAAAATAAAGAGAATAATATTTAACGGAAAATCAATGACAAATATAAAGAATTTAATAACATTAAAATAATATTTAAATGGTCTTTAGTATATAACAGTTGGTAGCTGATCAAATAGTATACCGATCAAATTGATTAAATTCTATTACGCTGTTTCTTAACAATTAAAATGCACATTAATAGGATAAATAGATACTTTGTAGAAAATGCCACTGAACTTCAGTAATGTATTTCTTCTCTAAAATGAGCTTTTTTGTATTGTATAATGTAATCAAAGCCTTTATTATAGAAAAACTGTAATAAATGTATATTTTATACCCTTGAAACATTGTGGAAGGTATTTTGAGGTTAAGTAAATCGGAAATCCTTTTTTATCACTAATTCACCATCATGGAGATTCTGACAGTGCCGACAGCCACCGAACCGAAGGCCTGTTCAAAAAGAAAGTGTCACGAGAGTTGAAAACGTCCGTGGGCGGCGCTAGTAGTAGTAATAAATATGAAAAACGGTTTAAATTCATTTTTATGCATAGTATACAGTTATTTAATAAATAAGAATTATGTAATTACTTATTATTTTGATTAATATATAAAAAAGAGGTAAATTCACGTTACTCAAAAAAAAAAAATTACATGACATAATAATAATTTTTAATCAAATAAATCATAATATAATTTACAACAAAATTTGAAAAATAATTTTCGATTAAAATGTGATTGATTTGTTGCCAACTAAAGATTAAAACATTTATTATTATAA
>JAUESI010000015.1:2796618-2850406 GCA_032275145.1 Synergus laeviventris | reverse complement strand
AAATCCCTGTATATTTTTATATGGGATGGATATTGGCTCTACTATATGGGAGTCTGTTGGAAGCAGCGCAGCGCAGATTGCGGACTGAAATTGGATGCCAATGAAATCATCCCTAGAGACATGGGAATCTAGTTTATAAATTCGTCTTTTAAAGACCCTAGCTGAACCACTTGCCTCATCCCCCTCCCCCCACTTTCATCCGACTCACTCCTGACGGATATCGGGATTCGATACTTCCGACACTCTGCATCTTATGCCCTCAGGACATTGTCAACTTGTCATTCTATATCAAAATATTTTACAACAGTGACTTAGAAGGGTTGACGCTGGACCGAGGAAGCTGGGAAATGACCGTGAATTTTTTGTGACAACTCTATGAATGTCAAAATCACAAAAATAGTAAAATATTTGGAATTTGGAACTCATACTACTTCATCCCTCAAAATGAAAAAATTCACCAAAATTACCATAATTCGTTGGGTATACATTTTATTACTGATAATGAGGTTTCTTAATGCTAAAAGACATCCCAAAGATTTTCATCCCTCCAGCTCATTTGGAACTCATCCAATATTCATCAAAAACTTGTTGGCTTAAGGGATGAAATGGAGAAGTCATATTATTAGCAATACAATTTTGACCCAACGAATTAGGGTAATTTTGGTGAATTTAAAAATTTTGAGGGATGAACTAGTATGAGTTTCTGACTGCAGTTTCGATTTTTGGTTGCAGTTGAGACGTGTTTAAAAAACGAAAGCTTTGAGATGTGCACAAGATTCTATTTCCCTTTTTCAGTTTACTTCATTCATAGGGTATTGTGAAGCGTTCCCATTCACTTTGCATACATTCATGGAAGCAACGTGTTTATTACTAGTGTGTTTCGATGAATCTATTGCCGAGCCTCGGTAGAGAGATATATATAGAGAAGCGAGAGCGTCGCAGAAAAACGGCCTCGACGATGCGATGAGAGCCAGAGAAAACACAATGGAAAAAGGGAACGCATCACAGAATAACCAACTCAAAGGGGTGGAAAGTAAACGTGCGTGTGTTTTTGTATTTGAAAAAAATATCAGAGTTGGCCACTAGCATGTACACGCGTACTTTTATCTAAATGACGGCACTCGATGCTTCTTTTTTCATTAGCCGAGGGGGGTGCAAAACTGAAGAGGGTGACCAGTTGTTGAATTTAATAAAAGCTATCCTATTCCATTCTCATCAAAGAATGTATTAGATTTGTATAAAATTTAACCCCCCCCCCATTTTTGTCAAATGGCCATTTTGGATAAAAAAGAGTTGGAGCATTTTTAAAATATTTGAGATCTCACGGAGAAAAAAAAATGGCTGAAATTATCATTTAAAATAGTCAAGCTCTGAAAGCATTTCCCCCGGAATTTAGTATAATAATTGTACTAATTATAATTTATCCTTATTTCGAAAATCCAAAAAGCGAACGAAAGTTATTTAAAGCTAAAAAACGCACGATATGAAAAAAAGTGCAGAGATGAAAAATGTTTTTTGAACACATTTACAATAGTTTTCGTTTTAATCATGAAAAGGATATTATTAAACATTTTTTAAAAATAAGTTTCCTCGCTATGAAACGTGAGATATGAGAAAATGTTACAAAAATAATATGAAGCATCGAAGCTGGATGACCAAATATTTCAGAGCGCGAGTGTCCTGATGAGATAGAACCTTAAGTAATTAAATTTCTCTTTTCTTCTGAATTAAAAAAGAAATTTTGTAATTTGTACATGAAAAATCATATATTTAATTTTAGTAACGTGATTAATGTCTCAGTCTACGAAATTTTTAGCCAATCTGTTATGAGGTCTTATTTTTATGTATGTAACTTGCGGAATGAATTTCAGGAATTTCGGTAAATATGTAAATCAGTTTCTCCTGTACAGAATGATTTGCAGCTGAAATACGAGAATGTCGAAGAAGCTAACATTTCATTGGGAATCCGTTGCGACGGTGCTGAACGGTCGAAGGGGTTGAACTTAGAGAAATAGTAAATAACAAATTCTCGATTCCTGGCTTCGCTTTTCCGCTCTGTTTCGCTGTCAATAAATATATGGCCTCCCAACAATCGACCCCATTTCTTTTGACCCTAGAGAGACGCTGCTCGCGACAGAAGAAGCGAACTGTTTCTCAGGAAAAGGAGGTCATTGTCCTTTTCGTACTTAAACCAGGAGTAGAGACGTTATACATCAATGACGTCGAACAAGATTAGGTCTACGACAAGATGCATTAGGTAAAAAATAAGACAGAGGGTGTAGGAAAAATGAGGTGGATCTTTGTTTCAAGAAAACTCGATAGAGAAAGTATTCTTCATTGTCCAATTTGAGGTAATTATACAGTGTACATCGTCAATTTTTTGTGACCTAGTAATAATTCTTTAAAATCGCTTGAAATCCCTTGAATCTACTGTTTCCACTATCTTTAATTTCATTTAAAAAAATGGTTGATAAAGATGAAGGAAAGAAAAAAAGGCATTTTGTTACCAATTTTTCATCAGAAAAAATGTGAAATGAAAGACATATCAGATTTAATAGATTGATAGGCATAGGATATGTTTAATGATATCGATAATTTAATTACAGTTCAATGACCATCAGAAGATTAATTAAATTAATCAATTAAAGATAATTATTCTGCCCGACTCCTTAATTAAATGTGGGCGCCTAGCAACAGCATGGACAGTGGATGAAACTTCATGCAACTGCCGGAAGCATCGTTTATAATTCTTAAGGAGATTTTAACTCAGATAATTAATCATATGCTCTAACAAACAAATTCATAATAATAGCTGAATGATAATGCATAATAATATTTTTGTACTGAATAATTGCTAATATAAATAAAACTGATGGTGACTAAATGATAAATCAAGCATAGCAACAAAATTTCTATCATATCTCTGATTTATTCTCGTGATGAGACGACTGGGTCACAGTCTGGGTCGATATCATGAACATCAGCAACGTGGGGTCACCTCTCCAGGTTTATACGAGGTTAGATGCTTCTCTGCTTTCTGAATTTGAATTAGTAACTTCTTCTAATAAAAATTAACAGCGATAATATTGGCAAGATACCCTCGTAACTTAATTCCTCCCGGGTAATTCGATTCGTAACTTGACTCTAAGCAATATATCCTATCTCTTCCCTTATGTATATATATATATTAAATATATTTTCCATTTTCTTCCTCTGATGCCACATTTCGTTTACGATAAAAGAAATAAATTAAAAAAAGAATTTTCTCTAAAACATACAAAATCCAAGATTTTCTGGTGGAAAGTAGTTGTATTCAACTCAATAAATGAATCAACAAAGTACCCCCCCCCCTGCATTTGGAACTCACCCTACTTTATCCCTTAAAATTAATAAATTCTTAAAAATTACTCGTATAATTCGTTGGATCAACATTTTATTACTGATAAAGTTTTCTTAATACTAAAAGACATGGAAGACAAGAGATTGAAAAGTGGATATTTTTTTCTCTCTGGAAAATCGATACATTCCTGAGAGAAATTCTTTAATTTTATTAGGGTTCACGTTTCCACAAATTATAGATAGTTAATAACGTGAGAATATTTTATTCGTAGAATTATATTGTCTCTTGATTGCGATGATAATATATATATATTTTACCAAGGGTTAGAAATCTGGTAGCTTTTGTAGCAGAACGATGCTTGTGATGTGATGACGTTGTGGACCGTAACTTTCATGTCTCCAGCTAATGAAGAAAGTTTTATGGATTCAAGAGTGCATAAAATTGCGCGTTATAAATTGCCATTCTGAAGAAAAATTCATTGAAGAGTTCCAAGTTAAAAGAATTCATAAAAGTGATGCTTTATTTAAGATAAGAATTTATAGGGCTCTATTATTATAAAATACCAGCTCCATGACTTAAAGAGCAACTTTTGTATCTTATAGTTGCAGATGGTGCACAAACATATACTTTTAAAGGGAATGAAGGCTGTTTTTGTTCGCTCAACTAGTTATCCCGTGTTTTCTTCTGCCTTTTAAGGGGAGATTGTCTGATTGTGTGGGAGGAAGTGAAGAAAAATAATGGTAGAAGAAGATGTCCTTTCTCTCGAAGTATCTAATTTCAAAATTGCTCTATTTTGTTTGAAAAAAATGTTTAAAAATGAGCAGAGATATATTTATTACAAGAACTATTATTGATCCTGCAGGAATAAAGACAATATTTTCTAGAGTTCCATGGCAACAATCACAAAATCGCTATTTTAAGCGACGATAAGGTTGAAATATCCGGCTTTATCTCTTCAATATGATGCGATATTGAATAAAGAACACCTAAAAGCACTTTTATCGCGAGTACTCGTTGCAATATTTGACTTGTTGTCTTTATCGACCAAATTTCGAGAACGGGAATCCCTTTTAATTAATTCAATTTCCAGAACTGTCGAATACCGCAGTTGATTATGATTACTACTACAATATTCCAATGAGGAGATGCATGTCATTATTACTACCTTTTTCATGTATTTTGAGCAGTTGCCATACAGAATTTCTAACGTAAGTTTTAATGAAAAATCAATGGCTTTTTATGGGAGAAAAATAAAGTCAATTAAGTACCTATTGCCGTTAAAAATCATGAGTAAGTGCATTTTTTTATAGAAATAGGTGAGAAATATGTGACAAAAAATAGGTCAAAAAAAATTTCCTTAACGTCATATGAAATTTAAATAATTTAACAAAATTCATTAAGAGAATGGAGATATTTTGGAGAATATATCAAAAGAGTTCCAGATAAGTTCTCAAGACATTAAAATTATTTTTTATAATAATTCAATTAAGTAAAGGAATTCAAGATTATTTGAAGAGAATTTAAGAGGAATTTAACAAAATTTGGGACGATTCCATGAAGAATTTAGAAAGAATTCAAGGTACATCGAAAATAATTGAAACTAATTCGATATCAAATTCGCAGAATTTCAAAGGAATGCGAAAAGTGATTTTAAAAAATTCGAAAGATTTTACAGAAAGGTTTTAGGATTTTTAAGAAGATTACTTAACATTTCCAGACATTTCAAATCATTTTAAAGAATGTCAAAAGATATTTAAGATCATGTAAAGGGTTTCAAAACATTCTGAGAAATTCCAAATGATTTGAATTCCAGAGATTTAATATGTTTTCAAAACAGTTTGAATAAGTTTAAGCAATTTCAATCGATTTGAAGTTATTTAAAAAGATTTCAAACGAGGATACGATTGAAGAGTAATTATTTATTGAAGAGAAAATGGTACAACTTCCTGGGTACAGGAATGAGGGGATATGAAGGAAAAGGATTTGAAAAGCAGATAAATGAACACAATGTCCGTTTCCGTCCTCAACCGTGTGTAAATGGTTGATCGATCATGAATGGCATGATTATTCATGGACATTCAAGAGCAAGACTCAACGAAGCAGGAAGCAAATCGGTGCGCAAACTCAGAACCAACATCGCAACATCTAACTAATTGATTGGGAAGTCTCCTCTTCGCTCAGTTGTTAAGGAATCAAATATTAAGCATGGAAGCATCTTACTTCCAAATTCGATTTGAAATCAAGCACCTGACCAAATCTGAATTCAATTCCCGAAATACATATGTACTATATATGTTAAAAATTGTAAAATATTAAAAAAATTCCCGTTTCAAGGTTTTATCAAATAGAACATTCAATTCTATATTTCTTACGTCGGCATTTATTTCATAGGAAAAAGTCAGATTGCAGTGAAGTAAAATCGACAATTGAAAAATTCAATTCTGGATAACAGATCCAGCTTTTCAGTTTTCCACCTCGAGTAAATTGATGAAAAGCGTGGTCAAACTTTTACATCAATCGACCAGGGTAGTTAACAACCATTCAACGACTTGTACTCAAGTTTGATTGAAGCGACTCGAATCTAGATCGAACTACCTAGTTCAATCAGACCTCATCGAACTTAAGTGCAAATCTAGGTACTTGTTCAAATTAATCTAAAACTACTACAAACTAAAGACTTTGGAAGATCAGGAAAAAGTTCTGAGTGTGATAATTCACTACTGAAACACGAAAGGAAACTTTATCCTTTCTTCTACTTCCGAACAATTTCTCTCGAGATGGTGTAGAATACGTCAGAATATCAACAATCAAAAGCAACTATTGCCTCAGGTACTTCAAGGTGGCCAATTTATTCAGAGATAATATTTCCGGCCATTTCCCGGTTAACAAAAATTTAAATATAAGAAATATAAAAAATGAATTTGATTTATTATTATAGCTTATGAATAAGGTAACCGAAGGCTTTAAAGTTGAAACGTGTGTGCCAGGGTTCAAAATCCTGAAAAAGTAAATGTTAGTCGCTTGCCAGAAGATAAATTCCCTTTCGAAGATATAGCTCTATGAAATAGAATGTCAGGGGTTTCCTCCATGATCATATGCGTAGAAATAACTTTTTAAAATCTATTTAGCGCTGATGTGTCTGACATTATGGTGAAATAAAGTTATTCTCGAGCATATGAAAAATACGGTAAAATTACAGTTAATTATATTCTTTCTCATGTGATTTCCTTAGGAAAACTATTGGGTCCTCGTCGTCAGAATTTATGCAAGCGTAGACTCTGAGTGTGAAGTGTGATAATATTATGTCGGCAGACAACTCGAAATTTTCGTGCAGTTCAGACTGGCGCAGAGCCAACGAGTGAGAATTACAGAAAAGCAGAGACTTCCTTACATGCTAGAAGAGCTACATTTATATCCTCTTAATTATACACATTTTAGCGTTCTTATAAAAAGCAGGCGCCAGTGACAGTGAGAGGAGGTCGTCGCTCATTTGTTTATTACTATGATATAAATTCTGCGTCTAATTACCCGACTCTTTGCCAAGTGGCGAGAAAATGTGTGAAAGTATAATAAAGAGTTAATGCTAGTACTATGCATTTTTTTCTCACGCATTGTGAAAGACAAATCTGCAATTAAGGGTTGCGTATTAAGCTTTATGCATATATTTATCGATACCTTGTCAGTTCTTAGACTTTGTTAACTCATATTGACTCCATTGTCAATAAAGATATAAAATATACATCCATAAGAGAGTATACATGAAAACCCTGAACTGAAACAAGGGGAGACACAAATAACTACCCGTGGGAGCGGCGTCGCATGAATAGTGGGATGTAGGAATACTGCTACCTGGCCACTGATAACAACCTCACAAGTCTCACAACTATATCTCAAGATAGCCAGCCATTTTTCCCATCGCTCATTCAACTCGAATAATTTCAAACAATTGAAGAAAAATGCATAAATCAATGCTTAAAAATAAATAATATTTTTCTCAGTGTATATATGTTTTACGAAATTTTAGGAAAAAGTTAGTGTGTGAAGAATAAAAGTGAAAATTGGTTGGGCGGAGCAGAAAGCGAAACGATAGTCAATAAATCGTGGTCGTATTCTGTCGTATTGCATCATTCTCTCGGATGCAATTTTTCAACTTGTATTTCTAAAACCGTAAAAAGTATAGAAAAGTATTGATATTTAAAATAATATAATATGTTAGAGGAAGTTTGCATGACGTAACTCGTATAGTGAATTTTAGAAGCGCTTCATATTTTCAATATGTGCTTGTGTGCGAAGATAACAGGATTCCAGTTTCCTGAATAGAAGCAAATATGCATAGAAACGTATTTACATCGTCTACTATCGAGGAGTGCAAAGCACTTAAAGTGAATGACATCCACAGCAGACAAGTGAATTGGATCAGTAAAATAGAACTTTTAAGGCGATTTCAATCTCACTGACCAACCGTGAAGCTTTAGTCGATTGAACTTCTCCAGCAATTAAATCAAATAAGATTTATTCACGTACATACGAATCAAAATATCCGTGAATTGTACAGAATTGGTGATTTCAGAGACGCATTTTTTCTCCGAGTATTTTTCAACCTCAGTAAAATTCTTTTATGTCAGCAAACATCATAAGCTGGGGGGTGAGAATATGGCAAAAAGGGAGCGAGGAAAAGGGTTTGAAATATTACGATTTCAAAGAAGAAAAATGATACTGACAAGAGACATATTCAAAACCGTTATTTGCAACGGTTCTTTTGCGTTGTTTCTTCTTGAAAAGAGCCTACCCACCCAGGAGAAATATATACAAGCATTTTATGAATTCATGTATAAAATATTTGTTATTCGCAGCCTAAATATGTATGTCATCATTTATCAAAATTATCAGAATAGAAAATTGGTCTCCATTCACATGGAGATTGTCTCGTGATGTATATTCATCAGAGCAATAACGCTCCTTCTTTATTTAGTGATGCTTGCGATTGTAATATCGAATATTACTGAATACTTCCGACAAAGTATATAAAGTATCGAATATGTAGCATGAAACAAAAGGAACCTAATCCTCTGTTTTCCACTCATCGTAACGTATAATGGGTATAATTTATACACAACTACACATTATATATATAATAAAAGAATCATTTCTTCTCTCTATCTCTCTGTCTTTAATTAAAGCGGCATTCTAAAGTATATAATTACATATACTATTAACAAAGTTTGAAGTAATATTAGATGAACTGAATTCTCATGGAATAATCTATTATATATATTGCACTGAGAAAATAGTTTGGCTTGACATATTTGTTACATATTATTTGTGCAACAAAGACTGTTTTGTTAGGCTAACAAAACTATATTTTTGTCCTAACAAAAGACTTAAGGGATTTCAAGGCATTTTACGAGATTTCATTGGATTGTCAAGAAATTTAAGGGATTTTATGACGTTTCATTGATTTTAAAGTAATTTTAAGGGATTTGGCTATATTTTGTTGAATTTTGAGTAATTTTAACAGATTTTACGGAATTTTTAATAGTGGCGAGATAGTTTACTATATTTTATGGGATATTAAGTTATTTGAATGATTTAAGATATTTTACGTGATTTCATTGGATTGTCAGAAATTTTAAGGGTTTTTATGACAGTTCATAGGATTTTAAGTAATTATAAGGGGTTTTAGGATATTTTTATTATATTAAGTAATTTTAAGGACTTTGAAGAGATTTAATGGATTTTACGAAGTTTCAGTGAATTTTTTCCAGAATCTTCAGAGATTTAATGAGATTAATGATTTAATAATCCACGGATTAGATTTGGCTCATAACAAAACTTTTTTTTGGCCTAACAAAATTCGTTGGTTAGCCTGAGAAAATAATTATCTCGGTATAATTAAATATTTTGTAAATAAGAAAATACTTATTATATTCTCGAAACACAAATCAGATATAAGAAAAAACTTATTTGTATGAGAAAGTCATTTACTAATTCATTCAGTTTCAACTTTCAACTAAAATTTTGTGCCAACAACCAAAATTTTGTAGAGCCAACCAAAACTGTATAACAAAACGTTTTTGTTGCGATGACTAAATTTTTTTTCCCAGTTTGCAAACATGTTTTAAATATCTCCATATTATATAATAATAATCACACAATTAGAAAAATATCCGTTCAAATTGAAAGAGATATTATATTGATAGAAAGTTTTACGGTCGGTAGAGAAGATGTTTTCAATTTAGTAATTAAAAATATTTAAACCCTTTCAAAACTTTCATAAAGAAGCTTTCTTAACTCTAAAATTTTAAATTATAAAAAAAACACTCAACATTTATTTTTAAATTTACTGAAACCTCTTTAAATTCCTTGAAATTTGATATGGTTGAAGTTCTGTGCGTTCAAATGGATGACTATATAGTTTGAATTTTGAATTGAATTTTTATTTCTAGATGGAACAGAATTTCTGGATATAATAGAATTGGGAAAAAGTATTTCATTCATTTGAACGTTCAAAACTTGTCTTTGAAATTTGTATGGTCTCCCTTGAAATATTGATAAATCTCTTAGAAAGTTAGAATTCATTAAAAAACACCGAAATTTTTAATGGACGCAACATTAAATCCCTTGAAATTTTTTATAATCTTACAAATTCTATTAAAAATTTATTTAAAATCACAAAAACACCTTAGAAATTATTTGATAATACCTCAAAAAATATTTATTACGTGTAAAGTTGGTGAAACTAAATTTGCTCTTATGCTAAGCAAATATATACCATACCATATATGCCTTTAAACTATAAATTGTGAAGAGCTGCAATGTGGAAAGACAGAAAAAAATTGACTCTACTATTATTGATTCTTTCCCCTGAGTATCAATGTCAACTCGAGAAATGCCTTTTCTCCGATTTTAAATTCTGTTCCCTACAAGCAGCCCTTATTTTAGTCGAGCCAGACATCAAGGTTTTTTTAATGACCGTTCGCGACTGCTTCTGCCTTATTATCGTTTTCCCTCCTTCAGTGGATGCCACCCTCGCTTTCCTTCAATGCCGCCAATTTAAGAGTTCGTGAATTTCCACCGCAAGAATTTGAAACGAAGCTTAAACTAATTAGGCGGCGTTAATTATTCGAGTGTAGAGAAACTTGGGTTACACGCTTTGGTTAAGCTGGTATATAGTCAAAAGCTCGCCCAACGACCTGAACATTTGCCAGTATAAATCGAGGTTGTATATCTGGTACACCTTCCAGAAGCGTATGCAATGTATGTATGCATGTCTGAAAGCATAAATGTCGGTAAACCGCAAAAGCTCTCAGAAAAAGGACGAAAGGGGAATAGACAAAAAACCCGAAGACGAAAAACCAGAACGAACTAAAACCGAATAATGTCTAAACTACTTTTGCTGCCAGTGTACAACTTTATAACTCTTAAGTTTCTGCGTTTGATTATACTGATGAGGATTTCTCCTTTGCGTGCCGTGAGTGCGCATTTGAATTAGAGGGTTTCGTGATAAATGCAAATTTCGAATGAGCTTTGCTCATTGCGTGCTGCTAATGTATGCGATAGCGCTTAGAACAACGAATTTACGAAATTTAAAGGCTCACTGTGTTCAATTTCAGGAAACAAATGATGCAAGATATCATTTTGAATATGTTAACAAGCATTCCGGATAATTTTAGTTAAGGCCTCCACACTAGGGTACATTTTTCGTAATATTTTTTCAGCAAACGATTAATGGAATTTTCTTGATTAATTCTCGTGGTCAATACATACATACAGAAGAGTGTATATGGTACAAATTTTTTGGTCCTAATCTACAGCACGGTTTGCAGTATACGCCCCTTTCAAAAGTTCTCTCCGGCGAAATTCTTGCTCGGCGGTTGACAGCAATTAAACCATATGGTTTATGTGAAAAATGTAAAATAAAATATATTTAGACACTAGACATTGTAATTTACATCACAACGTAGGGGAAAATCGATATCTACACAAAAAAATAGAAGAGGACCTTTTATAAAAAATTCCTTACGTGGTGACGCTCAGTGGGAGAAAATGCTCTTTTTTCATTCAAAAATGTCCAGAGCCTTCAAGTTTGGTCCGATTTTTACGTTTTTTTAAAAATTAAACTGCTTTAAATTCTGAAGAGCTTCGCGGTCCAAGCTTTTGTGAAACTGTCGAAATTTGAAATTTGTTTATCTTAATTGTTTATAAACATTCAGATTGTTACATTTTACCAAATATTATCAAAGATATATTATTTTCAGGACATCTTATTCTCACATTGGTATTCCGACCTTAAAATAATACAATAAAACCAAGATAGTACGTTTCAATAGTACATTCTTCAACTTTAAAAGGTTTTTTAAGATTATAAATTCACGAGGCTTTTATCTCTCTTTATAGTGTTATAATACAGATCCGTAATTCCACTACTCCGCGTTTAATCGGCATTTCGTATCGAGTATATGACATGGTTAACAATCCTTGAAATTATCTCTGGTACTGTAATTTAAGTAGAGGATATCTAAAATAGCGAGTCTCTCGGGTCAAACCTAGAATACAGAGGAGCCTCTCTCCACTCTAATAGGATATAGAAGTCTCCTTATAATTTACGACTCACCTTCCTTAACAGAGATAATAGAGTTTTAATGACTATTTTATTATCAGAGATTCCGCTTTTACGTCTTCCCGCAGGTCCTCTGTTATCACTTTAGCATGGCGAGAAAACTTAGAAAAACTCTATAACAAGTTTGTGTAAAATCAGTTTTAGTTGTATTAGTTTATCAGATTCGACACAAATCAATTACTCAGGATAAGCTCTAGGCGAAATGAGGATATGTATTATATATCATGATTATTTCATGCATGGAGTGTCACTAATTGGTTACATGAACCGCTGATTTCGATTCTAAAGCTGATAATAACAGGCCCTTCGTTTCAAATGAGAAATTCAGAAGAGAGGAACAATATTTGATAATGAAATAACCATGTTCAAATTAATTACGTTATTGCGATAAAGGTATTCTGCGCTTTATCAATTTAACATTTTTAAGAGCACATTTTTAATCAAAGATAAAAAGACAATAACAGATAATATATAGTAATTATTTATAAATACTTGTATGATGTGTCATTGGCATGAAAAACGTCTGAAAATCATGCATCTGTTATAAAAAAAAGGCATTCATAGAATGAGTCTGAAGTTCCTAACGATAACGAACAACGAAAAATATATTTTTTTTTTGCTGATAATGAGAAACTCACTCCCTCCATCCCTAAAGATTTTTTAAATTTATTAAAATTGCCGCAATTCAAAAGTACGCCAGGGTTTTGCGAAAGAAAATTATAATCTTTCTCTATATTATAGACTTACAAAGCTTACTCGACGTACTTGATTCCAAAGATTGGATAATGTTCAATCCCCTACTCTAACACCCTTCTGTAACTGTAATAACGTCCCGAGTTTAACGGTCCCTTCATAGGGATCACGGTACCTTATCTTATATATGATTCCCCCTTGGCTAAGGGATGAACTGCTCGAGTGAATAGAAAGCTTGGCAATCTTCAACTCCTGACGTTTGCAATCTCATAATTGATCTCAGATTTTGAAAGGCAAGACTTGATTTTTATAAAATGATTTTTTTAGAATAACAAGATAGGTAACAAAGGTTAATTTATTGTCTTATCAATCATGACGTTTTGTACCCTTTATTATATAGTGCAAATATATGTTTAGAGATGAATGTTTTGGACTTTTGTTTCCCTTCTTGCATCGTTGAATTTTTATGTTGTCACTTTGTCCGTCCTTTCAGCAACTATAGGCCACAAACCTCACAAACAGTTCTATGTAATAGTGAACCCTACTTCACTTCCGTCACTGTGATTCATTTTACACTTTCGCGTGTAGTCCTTTATGGTTTGTGGTAATCAAGGGTAGCTCACATGTTTATTTTAAAAATGGAACACACAGTCTGTGTCAGTGCAGTATTTTGAACGCAATTTCGGATCTACAAATAGATAAAAAAAGTTTTTTGTTTTTGTTTTAGTTTTTTCTTCGCTTTTTCCATTTTGTTACGTTACTGAAATTATTGAACATGCGTGGCTTTTTTAATTAAAATACGTGTTCATTAGTTTTTAACGATACTACAGTTTTTCCACTGCAACTTTTGCTAAAAAAGATTCAGAGGAATGTAAGCAATTTCAGATCAAAGGACTTTTATAAAATAATTGAGAATTTTTTATTTTTGAAATATGAAAACTTGTAACTCCTTGCCTAATTTTAGGATTCTCCATAAGTTTTATAAAATTCCTTATAAAAACCCTTGAAATTTCGTAACATCACTTGAAACTCTTCAAAGTCCTAAAAATTATTTAATATCCTATAAAATATCGTAAAATCCGTTAAAATTACTGAATATTCCATAAAATGTAATGAAATCCTTTCAAATTTCTGACAATATTGTATAATATTTTACAACTACTGAAAATTTCATGAAATTCCGTAAAATCACTTGAATTCCTTAAAAGTCTTTGATATTTCTTCAAATTATTAAAAATCCCATGAAAATTTCTTTAAAATCAAAGTTTCTTAAAATCTTGCAAAAACGCTTAGCATTTTTTTAAACAAAAATAAATTCCATGAAACTTCTTGAAATTCCTTTAAATTTCGTAAAATCACTTGATATTTCTTGATACTCTTTAAAATTTCACAACCTTTCGTTATATCCCTTAAAATTACTCAAATTCACATAAAATCTTACTAAACCTCAAGAAATTCTTTATAATTCAAGCAAGTTTCGTGAAATTCCTTATATCTCTTAAAAGTCCTTCAAATTACTCATATATTCTATAAAATACTGTAAAATCCCTTAAAATTTCTTAAAATACTACAAAATATCGTCAAATACTTTAAAATTCATGAGAATACAATGAAATCTCATCACATGCCTTTAAATCTCTTTAGATTCTATAAAATCCCAATAATTGATAAAAAATATTTCTAAAGTTTCCATAAATTTCGTAAAATTCGTATTCTTTTTATTAATATAACCTTTTTGACAGCAATCATATTGACAACGAAAGTAATCTGACGGTAGCTTTGAAATTCGGCACATTGACACAATTCGAGAAATTTCCAGACATCAGGTTTTCGACAAAACAATATATTGTTCATATATGTTCGATATATGGTAATACGAGTATCACTGTTTAAAGATAGGATATATAGAAATATGAAGTAGAGTTGAAAAAAAAAAGATTTTAAATTGACATGAGAGGGATCAATGGAACCCATAATTGCTAGTTCACAATGTAATGCAAGTATATATTGTACCAATCCGAGTTTCTCTCTACTACAATTATTCAATTAAACTATAGTTGTAGTATTTCGATCATTTAACTCGATTTCGGTAAATCCAAGTAAGTGGATGTTGAATGTTCCTCACTTTATTCGAGAGTTAATTAATTGCCCCCTTAGGTATTTCTCTTCCGAGAGGAATTAGGGGAAACTCAATCGGGCCTAACTGACCATCCTTTTGGAAACTCTACCCTCCTCAGAGAAAACCGTCCCTTTTCTTTTATTTACTCTCTTACGTCATTGTCACGACCGGAAACTACGAGAGGTGGTCACAAATCAGAAAGACTTTACTCTAATCCCAAGTAACTGGACTTTTAGAGAGATTCATTGAACAAAACATCTCGTTCTTAGGTTTACAAAGCTTCGATGCTTTTAACAGACTTGTTCTAAAATCTGGAAACGAACTGAGGGGATGAACTCTTAAATTTTAGAAGGGTTCCAAAAATTTAGAAGTATTATGAAGAATGTTCAGCTATTCTATACGCTTTTAAACGGTTGTATTGAATTTTGAAATTTTTCATGGAATTTTAAGAGGTTTCGATTAATTTAAAGAAATTTTCAGAGGTCACTTTTTACTAATTCATAGTAAACGACTTTGCACCATTTGAATGAGTATGAAACTACTATTAATTACTAAAATTTAATTAATCCAGATTGAGAGAGTAGAAATATTGTTCCAACTAAAAAAACTAATAGGCATTACAATTTTCTTTCATACAGAAAGATTTTCAATGCTAATGAATCAATATTTTTAAACTGATTTTAGTTTAAAATACACATACAATCACTACAAAAATTCGTTCATTTTAACGTTTCAAGAAATTAGAAAAAATTTCAAAGAGATTTGTACTTGTATATTTTAAGCCTGTTAGTAATATTCTTTAGTATTTTATTCTCAAAATTTTGGCGTTGGTTTTATTTAGAACGCTTGATTTATTGCTCAAATATTAAAAAAAAAACAATTTTTGGGGTGAAATCTAGATGTGGATTTTGCCCATTATTTTTAATAAATATATGATATTTAAACATTTTCACAGCCGAAAATTTGATTTATTAAGATATCTTGATTTGTTTCTGATATATTAAAAGAAAACGATTTTTGGGGGTAAACTTGATAAAAAAAACACGTGTTCGTTAGTTTTTAATGTACCAGAACATATCACAGAGAGAAGTGAAAACCTCACTTCTGTGTATGGTTGGGTGAATCGTAAAACACATGCATATTTAATTTGGAATTTTCTAGAATCCCAAACTCTTGAAAATGTGGAAGTCTGATCATGTGAGACTCAGGCGAGGGGTTTAGGAGATTTTACATATCACTTGGAAAATAGGAGTGAAGGAGGATTCAAGAGCAAGGGATGGCTAGTAAATACCACTTTCTGTGTATTGGTGTGTATGATCGAACGATGCACCGAGTTAAGCCCCGTTTTCAGCCTTGGGCGCGAGGGTAAATCCTGAGTCTCTCGAGTGAACTTCACAGCTAGAGATCTAACTTGCTCTACACTCCAGTCCACATATAAAAGCTTGCCAGCGTAAATTCAGGTTTAAGGTGAACGCTGGGAATTGAGCGAAAGAGTTTTCAGCATCCACTCAGCTGTGCTCTCGTTGCTGCAACAACTGTTCAAAAAAATATCGCCGAAATTTCCATGTTTTTAAGTTTTTTACATATATTATGCATGTGTGGATATTCAGCAAGATGGAAAAGGATGTTGGCTTCTGGTGCAATTTTAGATCTTTGCGCTCGCCACATTATCATCTCATCATATAAAATTCACAGCACGTAAGCAACATGGCGCGGTCGTTTTGGTGTGAATTCACGTATACTCTCCTGATTTCTTCCTTTTATGTACAGTAGTACGAATCGTACGAAGTCGTCGAGCGTGAAGAACATTAAAAGACCGCCAAGTTTTCCTCCGTTGACCTCACCCTCGAATCACGCAGACAATTAACTAATTTGATTACATTTTAATGACCAAAAATGGGAGAAGAAGTTAGATTAAAGAAAATGTTTGTGAAAGGTATGATGTAGGTTTATGAAAGATTTTATGGGGGTGAATGTGTCAAGTTTAAAAAGCAGATTCGAAATATTTGAAGTCATTTGAAGTCACTTGATGTCACGTGAATTCACTTAAAGTGATGTTCAGTTAGCAGCAGTTAGCATCTCCACAACGGAATATCCATATTTTTTTTACGTCTGAATTTCGGGCTAATTATGGGCTAATTTTGGGCGGTAATGAACATTTTTGGGCTCTTTTATTTTTCTCAAAAAACGAAAATATAGGTGGAGGTGCTGACTTCTCACTTCCAGTATATAAAAACTTAAAAATTTTATTTTATTTTTCGGGCTCTTGATATACGGAACAAATAAATTCGAAAAAAGAACCACTAAAAAACAACTACTTCGAAATTTCGGGCTCTTAAAATACGCAAAAATCAATTTCCCAAGATCAACTCCTATCTAGAGAAACAAAAATTTAGGTGAAGGTGCTAAATGCTCGAAGAATCAAATCATATTTAATAGTTTAATAATTTAATTAAAATAAATAAATTAATAAATTATATTAATATAATCAAATAACGATTATATATTTTTTCAGTCGAGTTAATTAGTGAGGATTCGAGTCTCCTTAAGCGAAATTCGAGATTGGTTTAATTAAATCACTGAAGCTAGAAGAGACTTAAATTTTACGTAGGGTATGGTGTGGAGTAATTGAAAGGCGCGTTAAAGTGACGGTCTACTGGCTGCAATGGCACAAGCATTTCCTGCCGAGGTTACTTAAATACTTACCCTTTCAGACAACGACAATGACGTCGACGGCTGGCCAGGACCAGCGAAAAGCAATTTCACTCCTGGGGTTTTTGAAAACGTCGAGACTCATGTCCTGGATATTTTCACGCTGATATTGCGACGGAAAAAGAAAGGATTTCATCCGGAAATGGGAGGTTTACAGAACTCGCTCAAACATCCGTAACATTTTCGTTAAGCGTACTTCAACACTTTTATATATTTCTTTTAAAAGAAAAGAAACAATGCAGAAAGTAAGACCGAAGATCACACAAATTGTATTATTTTGCAGTATTTTACCGTCAGTTTGGAAAGATAAAAAAGTATGCTACATCCGAGGGATTAAGTACGTTTAAAATTCTTTGAAAAAACTTCTCAGAGCCCTCAAAATGTAAAGCCAATTGATTTTTAATGTTTTCGTGTAATTTCAAGGGATTTAAAAAAGATTTTATGGGATTTTATAAGATATCTAATAGTTTGAAGGGATTTCAAGAAATTTTTCTGATTTCTGAAAGTTTTTATGGAATTTTTAAGGATTTCGTGAAATTTGATGAAATTTCTTAAAAAATTTCAAGAAGATTCTAGGAATTTTAAGAGATTTTAAAAGATTTCTGTGAGGTATAATGTATTTTAAGGGATTTTAAATATTGTCACGCGAAATTTCCAGAATTTTTTAAGAGAATTCAAAAGAGACTTTAATGATTTTTAAAAGATATTTTGGCATTTTTAAGGATTTTATAAAATTTTATGGAATTTTAAATGTTTTGAGGGATATTAAGATGTTTTCCCCAAATTTGAAACATCTTAAAATTTCACGAAATCCGTCAATGTTGCTTCAAATATTTTGGGATCCCCTAAAATTACACGAAACCCCTTAAGTTCCACGAAAAACTGTAAAATTCAAGAAAATACTTCCGAACTCCTTTAAAAGTCCGGTGAAATCTCTTGTCCCTTTCAATTCTCTTAAAACATTTTACAATCTCCTGAAATATTTTTAAAATCTAAAAGAGTCTCAAAATGTTGAAAGATTTAAATCTCTGGTGTACACCCAAAATTCGAGTCATCAAACTCTCGGTTACATCAGCAAAAGTTCATGGTCCCTTTGTCCTAACGACGCACATTAATTTGACCAATGCAGTATCCCTCGAAACTGCTTCCGGTTTAATTGTGTTTGTGGTCTTCAGTGGACTTCCGCTATTTCGCAGATTGACTGCGAACATTAATTAAATGGACTGTATATATATAGGGCTTCTCAGCTCTCTCAATAAATTTTATTATTATCATCGACCCAAAACTACAAAATAGAAATTATTGCCAGATGATTTAAATTAAAGAATTTTTTTATTAGTAGCTATATTTTATATATATAGATAAAAGGAAATAGTAACCATTTCCAGTCTTCTAGAGTTAAATACCCAAGGGAGAAATAGAAGTAGAAGTATACATGTATTGCAGTATATATGGTAAAACTTGAAAAGTACCCAAGAAACGAAATACTCTCACAAAGGTTCTTTTCGAATAGAACATGAATTTCAATAGGATTTTACTAGGTTCCGCGTATATCTAGAAGACACTTCCTGTGGGAACAGTAACTCTCTCAATAAAATTCTAAAATTCTTACAGATTTTCTGAGAGGTCACTCATAGTAATCCTTACGAAAATAGGAAAACAATCTTGGATTAATATAAAAGCGATACGTTATTTCAATAGAAGTTTGCCTATATAGTTTTTCATAATTTAGCTACCAAAAAAATTGATTTTCTAATAATTCAAGTCGTATAATAATAATTTCTCGTATGAGACCTTTTTTCTGTCTGGGATGCAATTGGCAGACTCGCCAGTCGAGACCGGAAGTCACGTTAACGAATCAACGATCGTAAGTAGTGGTGAAAAGTGTCGTTCACCACCTACGCTAGTCATTGGCTTTTATTGCTTCTCTTTTTGCAATACTATTTTACATTCCACGTTGCACGTTCTACGTCAATCTGTATACTCTCACGTGTCGATGTATCTAACACATTCGACACTCCAAACTGTGAGGATGATTTCATTCCGTGACCGAAGTTATTAATTACGGCGGTTCTCCACTGATAACAGATAGATTAATCGCTCGATTAGAAATTGAATCGTATCACAATCACACCTATAAAGTGGAAATTTCTGCTAATAAATAAATACAAATGTTTGTTTTTGGAAATGTTTTCCATTCTCATTATTGATATTTTTATTCTAATAAATGTAAATAAATCGTCAGACTAGACGTCTGATTTGAAATCTAGTATACTCTAAAAATTGTAGGGACTGATGACTTCAACCCCTGGTTGAGTTGCAATTTTTATTGTAATTTTAGTCGTAATTGGATACATTTTAATGTTGTTTTTTTATTTTTTGTTCTAGCTCGTCGACTGAATGATTACATTCGCCACTACGAATCTCTTTCTTATCCCACCCACGAGGTTCATCGAAACCATTTGAGAGCCAAAAGATCAGTTACCCGTGACAACGCAGTGACTGTAAAGTTCCGTTCTCACGGAAGAGAATTTCGCCTTCGTCTGAAGCGAGACCTCAGTACATTTAGTGATAATCTAGTAGTAGAAGGTCCTTCCGGGAAGGAGGAGGATCTTGACACCTCGCATATCTACCAAGGACACCTTGTTGGTAAGCTTAGTTGATTAAGAGCATATTTTTAAAAAATCACCTAAGCAAAAAATTTATCAATCGAATGCATTTTCTTGATTCAATCTAACTAGTTTTTACATTTTTTGTAAATGATTTTTTTACAAATCTCATTTCTCATTTCTAGCTGCTTAAAGCTTTCAACATTTTTAAAGAATGGGAGACTAAATTATAAAAGCTTGACCAAGAACCCTAGAAAAAGTCAGAATGTGGAACATGTAGTTTGGAAAATATGTTCGAACTAACTTGGATCAAAATGTTATAAATGTAGGAGAAGATTGGAATTGAAATTTTAAAGTTTAAGGTCTTGAAAGTTTAAATCCAGTTTATAAAGTTGTTAGCATATAGAGCGAGAGAAAGAACGACTTTATGAAATTTTACTGTGAGCTAAAATGAACCCAAGTTGGACTTGCATTATGAAAAAAATATTCAAAGTTTATAATAGCCTTTGCTAGAGTCGAAACTACTTTCGTGGTATACATAATAGTATGTACTATATTATGAATAGTGCATTAATTTTTCTCATGATAATTTTCATTCAGCTAATTATTTCAATTTGACTTTAAAGAAGAATAAAAAGAATCTCTGTTTTTACTAAATTTACTTTCATTTTATAATTACAATATTTTATTAAAATAGCGGATTTCTAATATTTGATTTGTCAACTTTTTTCAGGCGAACCTGGCAGTCATGTTTTTGGAAGCATTAGCGATGGCGTTTTCCATGGGAAAATAGTATCAACCCAAGATGGAGCGTGGTTTGTAGAAAAGGCACACTATTATTTTCCTCCGCATGAAGTCAACGAGACATTGCACTCGGTGATATATCATGAAAACGATGTCGGTGACCCCTACTCTGGTCATCGGACAGGTGAGATATTCTACAAGATTTCAAAAGATTTTTAAGTACTTTAAGGATTTCATAAATAATTTTTTTTTGCATGTGATTTTTGTATTTATTGTTGTAATCGATCAGGATGGCCACATTTCAGGTAACTCAGGATATTTAATAAATTTCGTGCGGTTTTAAAGCATTTCATTGAATTTTAAGAGATTTTTAAAAAAAGATTAAGGAACTCAAAAGATTTTAAGGTATTTTTAAAAAGTTATTTATGGAATTTTAAAGGAATTAATTTAAATGGAATTTGTCAGGGAAATTGAAAAATTGAATCTTGTGACCACTCTGTCGATACTTTTCTTTTGTCCTTTAATAAGCTCTTCCGTCTCATCTCATAAATTCTCCTTTATAAGTAATCGTGTCCTTTGATCTGATAAGAGCACTTATCTTTTCATAGAAACCTGAAATTCGCGAAATTGATACACGGAGCCAAAAAGTCTTGATAAGAGTATTTAAAAATGAGACTTAACGTGAATTTTACATTCAATTCAGGATTTCACTCGACTGCAAACCCTTGCAAGGCCTCGATCCTCTGATATCGTTTATTTAATCTACTGCTCTAATTTTTTCTTGTTAAATAAAATTTTATCCATGTCGGTTTACCTTTTCTTTGGTTCAAATACCTTCTGCGAACTGATACCTTTTAGAACTGATTTTGAGACTGAATTCAGAGATTTAATTAAAGTTGATCGTGCCAACGCTTACGAATGACTATTAAATTTATTCGACGAAAGCAGTTTCCTAATGTTGCAGATTCATAAATGCGACGCATTTCGTATATAAACACGAATAGATAGCGGCCTATGCAAATATGTGCACTGTGCACATGTATGTGGTTGAGAAACAGAGTGATAAATATATCCTGATCTTACATCACCTTTACATAATATATACTATTTAATATTGTTCTTTCTTCCGGTCTTAATTTCAGTCATCACCTTTTTTCACTTATTATTTTGTGCAATGTGGGTAGAAAAAATTTAAAATCTTTTTTTTGTATAGGCAACAGTGGAGGTTGTGGGATCAATGACGATGTGATACAATGGATGGACAAAATTCAAAATTCTGGGGAACCAGAGACCCCACTACCGAAGGCAAAAACGAAAAAAGGTGGCGAGATTCCAAAGGTGAAACCATGGAATGGCGATAGTGACAATCCGGGTCACAAGTACACTTGGGAAGCCAATCAACCTGAAAATCAAAGATCGAAAAGGGCCACAAGACCAAAAGAGGAAAATAAAAATACCTGTTCACTCTTCATTCAAACGGATCCATTAATATGGAGGCACATAACAGAGCAGGTAATATATCAGTACAAACTTTGAAATAGTACATAGAAAGTGTTCACTGCTGATGTTAGGAAGAAAAATCGAGGAGTTAATTGATCTTTTGAGTGAATACCAGATTTCAAGATTTAAAAATATTTCAGAAAATTGCAAAAGACTATATAAATACTATCTTTGATTTTCAGCTTCATCAAGACGCAGAGAAGACAAGAGAAGAGATTTTGTCACTAATTGCTCACCACGTCACGGCTGTAAATTATATTTACAGAGACACCAGGTTCGATGGAAGAATAGAGCACAGAAATATAAAGTTTGAAGTTCAGAGAATTAAGGTAAATTTTATTCAAATGTTTGTAATATTTTGCTGGACTATATCCAGTAATCATATTGTTCTTCTCCTCTGATTTCTGAAGATTGATGACGACTCAGCTTGCACTCAGCCGGTTAGTTATAACGAGCAGAATCCATTTTGCATGGAAAATATCGATGTCAGTAATTTTTTGAATCTACACTCCCTGGGAAATCATGAAGACTTTTGTTTGGCCTATGTTTTCACTTACAGGTAATTTATTTTAGTCAAGTTTTTTTAAGAACTTTCTTATAAATTCTGTAACATGTTTTTAATCAAACTGTTTCGTGATTTTGAATACTAATTATGGTTGCAGAGATTTCACTGGCGGCACTCTAGGTCTCGCATGGGTAGCTTCGGCTTCCGGAGCCTCTGGTGGAATTTGTGAAAAATATAAGACTTACACAGAAACAGTTGGTGGGATGTATCAATCCACTAAAAGATCCTTGAACACTGGTATCATTACTTTCGTTAATTACAACAGCAGAGTACCTCCCAAAGTCTCTCAGCTAACTCTTGCCCATGAAATTGGACACAACTTTGGTTCACCGGTAGGTTAATAAATATAAAATTTAAATCTAAAATTTTGTAACACAGTGTAATAGACTTAATTATAATTAATCTTTATTTTTAGCACGATTTCCCACCCGAGTGTAGACCAGGGGGTCTTCACGGAAACTACATAATGTTCGCCTCAGCAACAAGCGGGGACCGTCCAAATAACAGCAAGTTTTCGAAATGTAGTATCGGAAACATCAGCAACGTCCTCGATGCGATCGAAGACAATAAAAAGCGGAATTGTTTCTCAGCTTCGGCTGGTGCCTTTTGTGGAAACAAAATTGTCGAGGCTGGCGAAGAGTGTGACTGTGGTTATGATGACGAAGAATGTAATGACAGGTGCTGTTATCCACGACAATTATCTGAACTGGACAGAACAAGAAACCAGACCGCCAAAGGATGTAATAGAAAATCCGGGACTCAGTGCAGGTATTTGCTAAAGATTTTTGTTAAAATAAATATTGCTTTTAAAAGTTACGAGCTGTGATTATTCTTTGAATCTATTTTAAGAGATGTACGCAATCTGAAGGCGTTAGCTAGTTTACTTGATTGTTATCAGTTTCTCACAGATGGTGACTAATGGTTTACATTGACTTACATCACTTTTTTTCCAGTCCCAGCCAAGGTCCTTGTTGCTCAAGCGAAACATGTCAATTCGTTCCACTCTCTTACAAAGTTCAATGCAAAGCAGAATCAGACTGTAGCTATAATTCGACGTGTAATGGAAGATCTTCCGAGTGTCCTATACCCTTGCCTAGAGCTAACAAAACCAGATGTAACGAAGGGACTCAGGTTCGTTCACCTTTGATATTTTTTTTTATATAAATAAGATTTATTATCTTATTGAATTATTGCTTTTTTGTTGCAGTTGTGTATCAATGGCGAGTGCACTGGTTCCATTTGTTTAGAATGGAATCTCACTGAGTGCTTCCTAACTAGTAATATAATTCCAAATATCGACAAACGTAAGCTTTGCGAGTTAGCGTGTCAAAATGGAACTGATACGTCGAGTTGTCGCAGTACGAGCGAGTTCGCCGAAGCTGTTGGTTTGCCAGAAGGCGGAATCAGTTTAAGACCCGGCTCTCCTTGTGACAACTTCCAAGTAACATTAGATTTTTTTCTTGATATTAATTGGTTCTTTCTATTTTTCGAGTCACGACATATATATGTATATATTAATATCTTCTTCTAGGGCTACTGTGACGTCTTTTTAAAGTGCAGAGCAGTTGATGCAGAAGGTCCACTTGCTAGATTAAAGAACCTTTTATTCAACAAGGAGACTCTACTGACCGTTGCACAATGGGTTACGGTAAAATTGATTCAATTAATAATAATAATTAATAATTAACTACTTTAAATAAATTTTTGAACTTGTTTGATTGATCGATTCAACTTTCGATTTACAGGAATATTGGTGGGCAGTACTCCTGATGGGAATATTATTCATCATCTTTATGGGCTTCTTCATAAAGTGTTGCGCTGTTCACACTCCGTCGAATAATCCAAAAAAGCCGCCGGCCAGGCGCATTAGCGAAACTTTAAGAAGGCCCATGAACACGTTAAGACGAATGGTAAATGATTGAAGCATTATTTAAATTGACATTTTAGATAATCTCAAATATTAGATCTCTGAATAATCAATTGATATTATTTTAGCGACATCCTCACGGTGGTGGTGGTGGTGCAGGTCCAAGAAGTGTACCTCCGAGGCAAGGAGGTCATGGAAGTCGAGGACCTTCTCATGGTTATGGAGAAGGTAGAGGGGCTCAGTATTATCCCAAAGGTATATTTATGCTTAAATCTTTTAAATATTTAAACATGAATCGATTAGAGTTTGTCCTCAACCTGAATTTTATTATACAGTTTTAAATTTATTTAAATATAATCTTTAATAAGAGAATCCCTAGTCTAGAAAACCCTAACAGTCGAGAGAAGACAATTTTATATGAAATATTTCATTTTTTCAAATTTATAATTTAAAGATTGAATTGAAACTAAGAAGCAACCCTAAAAATATCCATCTTCAAGGACTATTGAATTAAAAAATCGAAGATCCGAAATTCGGACAAACTTAATAGTTAATTGTTCTCGTGTTCCTTCTTGTCGAGACCCAACTATATTAGTGTTTTCTCCTGTTCGCATCCTCCTCGCATTGATTGACGCGCATCACTAATCTTCATAACTCTTCCGTGGCTGCAGAGGTGAGCTGGGGCCTATTGAATATTCTTTAACAGGAGCAAATTCACGAATACAATTTTGCAAATACCTTTAAATCATCGGACAAAGGCCTCAGCGATTGTTAAAAAATGTTGAAAGAGTGTCTCACAAAAGTTCATGTATTTGCTCCTAATAACTTTATAAAGTAGATGGCTTGCCTGAAACGTGACTGTAATTATCATAAAAAATTTGCGCTGATCTATAGTTTAGAATTCTTTTATTTTTTTCGTTAAACATTTTTCTCTTTTTGCAATCCCTTCATGGATATTTATACTTCTTAGATTATATTCTTAGTTTAATATTTCAAAAACTCTTGCTCAAATTATTTAATATTGCTCTTGTATCATTGAGGACCTGCATTTCCGGCTTGTTTCTTTTTTTTATTTTCAATGTCCCTATATTACGCAAAATGTTTCTAAAATTTAAACAGGATATCGCTCGGTTCCCACAGCTAGTGCGCCATCAGGCAGCGGTGCAGCAGCCAACCACAGTCGTTCCAACCACCCCGAATTGTACGCCGGCGCCTATTCGGGCTCCGGGGGAGGCGGGCGGTCCGCAGCCTATGAGATGAGACATCACAACAAGGTGTGACGAACTTAGACTGTTACGATAAACAACAAAGAAATCGAGAATCAACGTCGCACCCTGGGATGAGTTGAGTGATATAACTCGTTTTAGCTATCAAGTACGACAGACCCGATAAGAAGATATCAAGATGATCTCCCTGATCAAAGCCTATTTGAGGCAAGTGTTCCCTATAAATTACCCATGGACCTTTATTCTCTGAATTGAGGGCAACTGTAATTATCCATTCCTTACGTCTTTTACAAAGATTACTTTATATCTAAATCGACTTTGAGACCAAATGAAATTGTCGATGATCAAATCCAGAATTAGATATAGTTCTTTTTCTGGAAAATGCCAAGCTTTTTCTTGCTTTGAGAACAATAAGATACATAAGCTTATTTATACAGAAGAAATCGTTATTTTGCTGCCACCAATGTATTTTCAGTTCTTAGGATTTCATCAATTCAATCTGTGAATATTCGAGTCTACATCAAAATATCATCGAATTGAACATAAATTTACTGGACTCTCTCGTTTTCAATATTTGCTGTCCAATAAATTAATTTAAATCGTAGATCAGCACAGTTCGATTTCAATTTGTAGATCCGATTCTGTAAATATACAACATGGGAATCGTGTTAGAAAGTACTAAGCGTGCTTTCAGATTTTTTGCGTCGTATTATTACAGAAAATTCTCGAATGGTAACGAAAGACTCAAGGTAGAAATCGCTGTTTGGAATCGTAATTCGCACAAATCCAAGGTCAAAATTGAATAGTTTTATTGCAATGACCTTTACACGGTCATACCTAGAGCCATTTATTTCTATAAAGGTCGAAATGCCAAAATCAAATCTGCCTTAAGATCTTGGTTTCAGGATATAATCTGAAATTTCAGTTCTTTCATTTTAATTGACAAATATTGCAAATATAAACTTTTCCGCTTTGTAAATCTATACTCTTTTTTGAAATATCGGTGGGGTTATAGAGCGAAAAAATATATACAAATTATATCAATATTTTTTTGAGTAAAATGATGACATCAAATATTCGGATTAAAACTTATATTCAATACCCTTAAATGAAAAATAGTGGATTTTCTATAAATTCTTATTTTATAAAGCTTAATAATTTCTTTAATAGTATACTTTAATAACTATACAATTTTAAGGAGGCAGATTTTGTTCCAAATTTCGATTGAAAGCAACGGAATATCTGGCATTCAGCATTACCAAAATATTACAGGTCATTTGTTTGATCTCTGTAACATTATAGTATAACACTTGCTGTAATGGTACAATCTTATTCTTATACTACTGTTTATTAGCCAATTGAAACAGATTTTCGTAATGTTATATAGGAATAAAATGTGAATAAAAAAAAATAAAATTTTATAGTGATAAGAACTAAGGTTCCATCTAAAAATATATTTTCTCAAAAGTCGATCCAAACCTTTTTAACCAATTTTTGACTTGTTAAATGTTTTTAAATGGCACCTTAACATTTCATTGTTTATGGTTGTATTGATTATGATCATTGTGAAAAAAAATCATTATGATATTATTATTATTATATTAATTATTACTGATATTATTATAAATTAGTTGACTATTATCCGTGATTTATATCACGTATCACGTTTACTCCGAACAATGTACATTGTATTATTTAAGTAGGGTTTCTAATTCCCTCTACTAGGAGTCGTAGTCTTAATGACAAAGAAAAATGGCAGTTTACATTTTGAAAAAGCATCTTATCTAAAAAGTCGAATAATATAAGAGATGCTTCGTGAAAAAGTATCAAGTGGATCTAAATTTGAATTCAAGGCTGAGCAAACACATCACATTTTTACGATTGTTTCTCGATTATTGTCTTTTACAGTGATATTATCTTCGAATGATTATCTTCGAATAGGCCAATAATAGTTTTAGATTTTTTAATGTTCCTTTTACAATTTATAAAAAAAATGAAGTATCATTCGAATCTTCCGTTTAAGAATGCAAGAGAAATTTCATAGATTGACATTTATATCTTCGTTCTTTTGAATGCCATTGACTGCGGAGAATCCGAATTCAGTTGTAATAATTATTCTGTCAGTTTACAGTTTTAGCACAAAAGCAAATCGACTGTGAGAATCGTAATTGATTGATTTCTAGTATCAACGATTCCTATTACATGAGACTTGGTCTAAAAAGTATTTTGTACCAAAAATGCTTGACTTTTTAACAAAGGACTGCAATCGTATTAGACGCACGAAATTTCATAAATAACGTTTTCAATAAATAAAAGTAAAAAAGGTGATTTCTTATCTTTGTTTAATAGCAACAAGTGCTTATGGTGATATATTACATTGTGTGTCCTCTGTCGGTTATTTAAGAATTTAAGATATTAGTGACACAATTTCAATTGCATTAAATGTTTGTTGAATAGTTTCGAAAGAAAAAGGGCCAACCGAAAGTCGCAATCAAGAAAAATTTGCGGGTTGTGGGGAAATGTACAATAGACCCAATGTGATGATTATTAAACAGATACGAGCGAATGAACAAGGCGTGAATCGAAGCGATTTAGAACAAGAAATTGGAGAAAAAGAGTGTGAATAACTGTGTAAATAATTTAACATTACATATACAGACGATAGCTATAATAATACAACTGGTAAAGCGAAAAAAAATTTTTTTTATATCAAATGTATTATAGTCGACATATTATTCTGTATTTTGTATTCATGGTTAACTACGAGGCGAAAAAGAGTGAGAATAGACGTGAAAGCAAGTATAGCTTATTTTAACAAGTCTCAATTTCTGGCAGGTGAAACGTTTTAGTTTCTTCGGATATTATGATTATTAATGAACTTGGTTAACTTCTTGAAGTGCCAACCTCAGAACTCAATCTCTCCATTTTTTACTCAACATATATTATAAATAAATGTCTTGCGCTCTAGGGTGTGATTCGTGACCCCTTAAATATTGCAATTATTCTCGCAAGACTCCGGTCGTCGACAAGGAAAGAATGAAAAAGGGAATTTCGGCCGTATTGGATAGAAAATTATCTGTAATAGCTTCTGCACAAAAGTATGGAGTTGGCAGAATGTCTTAAGATATTTAAATTCAATAAAAGAAATGTCACGATTTACCCCAATATTAGGGCAATTCGTGACCCAAGATAGGGTCTAACATTTCATGTTGCATTTTGGATTTGACGTGACAGATGGCTTTAAAAAAAATTGTACTGTTAGTAGATATTTCAGTAGTGTGAAAACAGCAGAAACAAATTTTCTATCACAAATACTTTTTTCAAAAAAAATGTGAAGACAAAAAATGTCACGATTTGCCCCGGTCGCCCCTACCTGCTACAGACGAATAATATATTTAATTATAATATTTGCTGAGTAAACTGATCAGATTTAATATTCTTGAGTGACTCAAAAAATTGAAAACAACGTATTATTTCGTAATCTTTGTTAAAATTATTTATTGGAATAAAAATGAAGAAAGCTTATCAGTTTGAGCGCAATTTGGTCCCGTTCGTTGCGATCGTCTCTGCGATATATATAAAAATGGATGATTTGAAGGTAGAAATATTTTTGAATTAAGAGGAATTAAGAGAAATTAAATGGCGCCGACGGGACAAAAGCTTCTGCTGTTACATGATAGATATGTAAGAACGTTGAGAACATCAATTTTATTGTATAAAAATCAGACAAATTTTAATAAATCACACTGCCAGTTTAGATTCGAAATTCAAGGGCTTCATTAAGAAAACAATTGTTTAATTATAAACTACTAATAAGTTCATTCTGTAGTCGATAATAATCGCAATAATTACTTCCACGTTACCGAGCTTCACTGCCATTTTTTTGTAGAGTTGTTGAATAGGTGAATGAATTTGTGAATATTTAATCTTTGGGGAAAAAATTCGGCGGACGATAGAACGGGGCCATAACTTAATAGTTTAGTTTTAGGAACTCACTTGTGTGAAAGGGTAAGAAAAATCTATTTCCTATTCTTCTAATAAATTATTCATTTGCGAGGCTTAAATCGAACGTTCCTCTTTCAAATTTTTATTTTCTGATAAAGATACTAGGAATTTTATTGAAAGTCTTTGGAAAATTATAATTTCAAAAAGAAACGACTTAGACTCGATTAGATGCATTTCTTATTTATTAATATTTTCATTCAAGTCCGATTGTTTAAAAACCAGAATCGCATTTCTACCGAAAAACCTGAAGCACGATATTCTATCACATGTATATAATGTGTCTCAGAGGCAAAATGAACAAAAATTAAGAGTTATATTTTTTCTATCAATCCAAAAAAACACGGTGACCTATCCATTGAACTATTATTATGAATTTAAGATAACTTCGCCGCATTTTCTTTTTATATCTCTACTTACGATACGTGAATAAACTGTTTTCGAATCGTTGCTTGGATATCACCAAACCACCAAGTGGCCTTTTACTTTCGAGTTTCACGTACCTAAGTAAAGTAAAGTGTAGTTTCGAACATTTTTCTCTTTTCCTAAAATGTTAGGACGTCGCGTGTATTAAGGTGATATAAATAAAACATTATGATTGTGAAAAACCCTTGTGTTTATGTTAATGTGATTAAAGAAAAAAAAAACACTACTGTAAAGAATTAAAATAAAGCATACATTTTACACTTATGTCTCATGGGTAGTTTATTTCAGCTTAAATTAATTAAAGATTTTTTAATATGAATTTTGGTTTTTAATTAACTATTCTACAAAACTTTGTAAAATAGGTACCCTATTGTTGTTAGACGTAAACAAATACTTTTATGTACTCTAAAAGTGGGCGCATTACCTTGACGTTTTACAATTAAGTGAATATTGATTCTATGATTTTAAAGCTGCTTCTTGACGAAAACATTCTCCTCACGACATTTGCGGTCGATGCTGATTGCAGTCAATTAAAAGTTACTCTACAATTAAGCTACATTTTCCTTATTTATTTTATGCTTCAGAATTGTTTGTAATCTGTCCTAGTTTCTCTAGGATGACATTTCTAATAACTGATCCAGTTTAAAACGAATACTCTGTTTTAGAAGAGTTACAGAAAAGTTCTCTATCCACGTTTTCTGGATCTAAAATTATAATGTAAGAGAAAGGATAAGAATGACTATATTAAAGTAAAGCATCAAAACGAATTTAATTAAAATAAAATGAGTTATTAGATTACACGAGAAAATTAAATCTGATAGAAATAACTGACATCAAAGAGTCATTGTAGGACTGTCACGTTTAAAGTTTACCGCATTGTTGGAATATTAATTCAATAGACACTGGACAGTGGACGATTTTTGATGCCATAGCTCCAGTAACAACGTTTTTGATGAACAATAGGATCCTTCGAGGATTGAAACAATCTGCTGAAGCTGAAGATGAATAATAATGCGAATTTAACGAGCTCTTGGTACAGTCATTTAATGAGTTAGTTGACTTAACGAACTTGGCTTCCTATAGATTTTCTTGAACAGATTCTGTGTCAGTTTTCACTTATTGAATAAAAAAATTACGTAATATTACATAATCACAGCCTTTCCCCTTTACCCTTGTTTTTCATTTAAAAAAAAATACAACTTTTTTTTATCGTTTTCAATTAAATGTGGGCTGGATCAATAAACAAAGCATTTAAAATTTGAAATTCAACAATTTTAAGACCTTTAAATTAATATTTAAAAAATTTTGTAATTTGATTATATTACAAGTTCCGGAGTTTTTAATTTTATTGAATTTCTAAGTAGATGTTATTTTAAAAGATTTAACAATATTTTATAGAATTTGGAGGGATTTTATGAAAGTTATTAAAGTTTTATGGAATTCTAAGAAATTTCATTTGATTATTTTTAAATTTGGCTGAAGTTTCAGACGTCTACTTAGATAAACTTTTTTTTTTTCTTCAAAGATTCTCACTAAAACATTTGCTTTTTTTTACAATAATTTGTTTATTGAAAGCATGGGAAGTGTTTTTGCAAACAATATTTTGAATAGTTGTTGATAAGAAATCTTTTATGAAAAAAAAAATTCGTCTGAGTATAGACGTCTGAAACCTCAGCCTAATTGATTTTATTTTTGAGATTTGAAAAGATTTTTATAGAGTTGAAATGAGGTTTCAAAAGGTTTTTTCAGAGATTTCACAAAATTTCATTTAATTCTTAGAAATCCAGTGAAATTCCTTACAATCACTTAAAATTTGATGAAATCCTTTAAGATGTCTTGAAATATAGTGAAATATATATAAATCTCTGGAACAGCCTTTTGATAACGCTTCAAACTTTTTTAAAAATGATCCCTTGAAGTCTTGTGAAAATCCTTCAAATTCTTTGAAATTCCTTAAATTATTTTAAAATAAATTAAAGTTTCTATGAAATCTCTTAAAATTTTGAGCAACGCCGAGTAAATTTCTGTTATTAAATAAATAAAAATATTTCTCTTGTGCTGAGTGTAGAAAGAAAGTCGTGTAAAAGATTTAAATCAAGCTATAATGGTGAAGATACTGCTCAAAATTGCCTTGCGAATAATGAATATATTTTCTAATCTCCTGCGATGAATCAACCATGTCAACTTTGTCAGTTACATAATTGAAAGGCCCGTCGCGACAGATGACTTGACTGCAGCTGATTGGCCTGCATAATGAAGGACATTATGCCTGTAGGCAAAACCAAAGTTTCCTTTCCTATAATATCACCGACGAAAAAGCCTCTGGGTTAAAATTTAACTTTTACTTCAACTCAATTCTCTCTTCATATAGACATTTTAGTGTCACTGATTCTTAAAATTTTTACTTCTATAAAAATTATGATTTGCATTTTCTTAGTTTGAGTGTACATTCAAAATGTACGAAGAAGAGGAACAAATATGATTGAATGGAAGAAGGGAAAGAAGAGTGAAGTGAGTGAGAGGGGGGAGGATTTAATGTAAATAAAAAATAAGAGAAAACAGAACCGGCAACACCATTTTTAGACCTTTGTCTTTGTTTTTGAATAAATCTCGAAGAAAATAATAAAGAGGTCGCCGAAACTTTGGAAAATGAAAAGCACAGAAAACATGTTTTTTTTACATTAGCACTGCTTTGCCTGCAACCCATTATAGTGAAGACAGTCAGAAAAAGCGTACATCCCTTTAGGGAATTACCAGGCCATCCTTGTCATCGTGTCATCTTTGGTGAATTATAAACGAGCACTGGTGCAAGTAAAAGGCTTCGTTGAGAAGTTTAAGGACTGTATGTGCCGGTTAAACCACCACACTCTTAAATGAGACAATAGCCCGTCTATTTATTGTTAGTCATGTATACAAAAGTGGAATAGAAGTACTGATATACATATATATAGAGTCGAAGAAGTGATAGCTACAGGCCGTAAAGGCTTGGCTCATACACAAGCCATCAAATATTTTTCATCAACCAAGCAAAGTTTTTCCAACAATTCCCATCCCTGGCGAAAGTTTCGCATAGAAAAATTCCCTATCCGTCTGAATCCTTTTCAATCCCGAAGTCTACAACCAAACGGATTAAAACTTCAGATTCGTTTAGTTTGAAGTAAGTTCGGAATACCTCGGACTGGCTCGGATTGAATTTCTATAACCCGAAACTTTCACCAGAGATCATTTTCATCATCATGCATAAAAATATTCTCTTTCGAATTTGAAATTCAGTTATGATATTCATCCGAAAATTTGGATATTAATTTAGAACGACGTAGGAGCAATGGAGTGCATTTATTTACGTCTAATGCAACCATGCAGAATCCATTTTACTTGAGGCCTTCGTAAACTGCTTGGCTGCTTGTCCCGGTAGCATCGACGCCAGAGTAACATAATTTGATTAGAAGCCCGTTTGAAAGCTTCGACCTTCTGCAGATGTTACCACTGATGTCCCATCCCCTGCAAACTGGAAAATCAGTGCGTCAAACTAACACTAAGTAGCTTACTCTCTGGTTACTTTATTATAAATTTTACCTTTTACACCAACATGAATGTTATAATATTATTAAAACCTTCAATGCACCCAAAGAACACAGCGAAACTGCAATTTACTTGCTTTTCCGTGAGTAACAGGCTACCCAACGAAGTAACAAGCTATCATTATATGAATATTATTTGAAAATTCGAAATGAACACGTTGAATGCCATGCCAGTTAGACAGGTGCCACCATACTGCCTTTCTATTGTGCACACTATTACATTAATGGTGGTAATAATAATAATTTATAACTATTGACATTTGCCTAAATATAGAATTAATCTTTCATGTAAAACCCAATTGCAATATTTTGAATCAAGATTTTTTATTTTATCTTATAATTCATGCCCAAAAAAGGATTCCATTTGTGTTTTATTTTTAGTGGGAATAATATTGTAATTAGATTAAAGATGCTTTTATGCTTTGCCGTGCATTTTAATAAATGAATAAAAATAAAAAAGTAAATGTAGTTTTAAAAGGAAAATATTGAAGTTGTGTAAACTTTTGTGCTCATTCATTGAGCACTTTACTTCCTCGAAGCAAATATGATTTGCTTTGATAGTCGTTACATTTCCCAATATTTTAAAAGAGGTTTAATTATAATTTCCTCAGTTCATGTTTTATGTACACTTATAATACTTTTAAATTGATTAATGAAGTTATGGTTAAATAAAAATTATCGATCGATGCTCGAATTGTTATTAAAGGCATAGAGATACAGAATTGATCCATTATTATTTATAACGAAGTAAATATATATATAACATCCATCGTTTTGATCAATATACAGGACAGCAGATTGGCTACTTTTTAAAAGTAAATTCTTGAACAACTTCCAACCGCTTTTACCAGAAACTCGGCACAAGTCTTTGGGAACCTCGGTACTTGCACATAGTAAATATTAGCGAGAGATGATGAGGGCCTTTCTTTGCTTCTACCCTTATTCCATACCCAACCCTCACACCGTGAAATACCGTCGTTTCGTATCCACCGACAGAATTCAAGGCACAGTTTAAAAATCACCAACGGTTATAAAAACATGTTTATGGAAACATTCTCAGAAGCAAAGAATTTTATATAATATTACATGAAAGTGAAAAAAGAATATTATTGTATGCTTCAGTAAAGCACTTTCAATTTAATGATTTTTAAAAAGTAACCAATTAATTGGCTCTGTGTGGTAGAAAGTAAATGCAATTTTTAAAACGACGAAATGCAATTTCTGTTCTGTTCTATAAAAGAATTCTGGAAAATGCATTTTTATTAATTTTTAAAGAGTTCAAACAATTTACTTATAATCTTTATAAAGCACAAGCAAAAAGGAAAATTTTATCATCCTAAAGGATATATTTGTGTCAGCTCTTTCCTTTTCATTTATTTTCAACAGCATCCTAAACTTTCATTTGCACGCTTTTCATTCCTTTTGATTGAAGAACTAGATTCTTGGTCAAAAGTGACCTATAAAAGTTTCAACTAAATTATGAAAACATAAACACAAATATTTTCAATTAAAAATATCGTGAATATCTTAGCTCTATTGAAAATAATTGAAAGAGAGGAAAGAAAATCGAAGTATTTTCTTCTCTACTCATGAATTTCAATATAATCACGCACTTTAAACCGGAATAATAAGGAAATACTTTGAAGAGGAGAAAAGTAAATCGAACTGTTATTTTTATTCTGGAAAATATAACGAGATAATTAGATGTACTTTAACATCACCAGATTTCTGCGTTGAACTTTTTCTATAGACATATATACTTCAGAATGACGTCATTACTTTTCAGGAAGGGACTAATTTCTAAATGCAGAATTATCCCTCAATCTTTTTCCCTGGTTCTTTCAGTTGTTATCAACAATCATATTATCAAAAAAAAAGTTAGATACAGAGAGATTTATATTTTAGGATCTTTCGACGATTTTATGAACCACACGATAAATTATTGTTAGCCAAATCCACCGAGACAAAAGGACCGAAATATAAAATTGTAACATATACAAAGTGTTTTGAGCCATATGCAAAAGATACAAAACAATTTTTTACGAGCTTGATTTGGGCCAAACCAAAGAATGCGGATCGATGGACTATTTCAACTTCACATTTTCACGACTCACGGGGAATTTTTTCACTGAAAATATGCTTTATAAATCTATTTCAAAACTATAATTAATATTTCATAGAAACTGAACTTTTTTTCTAACACTTCTCTAGTTTTCTCAAAGAAATTACACAATGTCTATCTTTTCAGTAAGTAATGCATTAGAAATGAAGAGAGAGTGTCGATCTTATAAAATTTTTAAGAGCTATCATTTGTGATTCGAAACAATCGTGAATTCTTTCCATGACATATATGTCATCAAAAATTTTATTAAAATCAGCTTCCGATCGGAAAAAATAGACATTTTTGTTGAAATAAAAATCCTTTTTTTGAGATCTTGCTCCTCGCAAAAAAAAACATTTTAATAAGCCGAGGACCGTAATTTCCACAATTTTCAAAATTCTCACATGATATACTTTTTACAAGCACTGTATATTCATTTTAACAAAATGTTGGTAAAAAAGATCATTAAAAACCCTCGATTATTACGTATATTTAACCCCATAATTTATTGAATACATATATCTAGGACTTAGCATCTAATATTTTAACTAAAGAGAAATATTTATAAATTGTTATGAGAAAGTTCCATAAAACCAATAAGCACCTTGCGCTTGCGCTACACTCGAAAAGGGACGCGGCATCGCGACGACGGCGGCTTGCGCCGCGGCGCTCACTTGAATCTTCGCCGCGTGTCCGTCGACGGATTCGGACGAAAGTGAGTACGAAATAACGGCAATCATGTCGGGAACGCAACACCTTGTCAGTTAATCTTTTTTTAATTAGCTCTCCCTTCACTTCCACTTTGACTCACAAGTTCTCCACCCACTCGATAAAGTTTACGTTTCCCTGTCCCACGTAAGAGGTAATGAGGTGCAAAATAACAAAAACCTCTACAATTTTATTCTCCATAAGAAGCTCAAGAGATTCTCATCAGTTCTCAGAGCCATGCGAATTTATTTCATCAAACTCAAAACTAACTTCACAAAGTCGCACAATTCAAAAATCCACATTTTTATTGAAAACTGCTGGTGAACGCAAATGATATAATCATCAAGTGAAGAATAAAATACTCGATGTTGAATAAATTAAGTAATAGAATTTCTTTTATTTCCAAATTGAAGTTTTTTGAAGTTTTCTTTTCTGCTTACAACATTACTCTTATCTTCATGTCGTTCCAAGTCTTTGAGTTTTTCTTCTTTTAACGGATAAATCGCGTAAAGTGCAGATAGTTCAATTCGGTATATGAATTGATGGGATTGAGAAAAGTAAGTGTGAAGTAACGTGCAAAATGAAACACTGAAGCTCGAGTTTGAAGCCCAACTGGCCTACTTCACTTACGTCACTTACATTGAACGCTAAAGGTAAATCCGGCTCTCAAAGTCTTGAATCCATCTTCTTACTCAAAGCCTTTATTGTTCAGTCTCAAATATATTTTCATATCCATAATCAATTATTTTGTAACTTATTTGATTTCTTCTTTATTATTAGGTACTTATACAACACAACAGGTTGCAGGGATAAGTTTATATATAAGGCTGCAAAGTTTAATTCGTCCTGTTGTTTTGTTCTATTATTTTTTAATTTATTGTAAATGTAGTTGATAGTAGATAATGTTGATTTCATCTTTGAAATAATATATTATGTCAACGGGAGAATTGTACAATTAGGGAACAATGAATATTGCATAGCTACCCTTAATATTTAAATTTCTAGCTATTCAATTCATATCTACATCAATTTCTACGAGGGCGTACTTCCCAGCACTTTCGTGAACGCGATGTACTCACACACTTATATATTGCTATTTATAACATCGGGGAGCCGATATTACTTTAAGGATTTAATTTGACGTTCAATTCTACGTTATCCAATCTCTCATATTGAACCTACATAAAAATAAGACGTATGATTACTGATACGACACGAATGTTATTGAATAATTTTGTTTTCGTCACCCAGTGCTCACATATTTTAAATATTAACCATTTCATTTATTTGAAAGACATAATAATGAAATAAACCAATTATTCTCAAATGACTAATGACAATTTTTAATTATTGGTGAAGGGGTAAGTTTATATTTGAATAAACGTAAAGTTATATATTGCAGAAAATTATACATCATTACACCCTAGAGAACAGAAAATTACGATATCTCGCAGTATCCTAGAAATCTATTAAGGGAGTAAGTATTTGCCTAAAAGACGATGAAGCATTATGCAAATAATATTCATACTAGATAATCCTTTTTGGTGGATTTTAAAGTACTCTTCTACATTTGATTTAAATATGGAACCACCACCTTTGGATCAAAATGATAAATTTCAGTAGTAACATGCGCCTAGGTCAGACCGCTTCATATGCATGGAATGCATGACTATAATAATTGTGAGAATATACAATGAGTTTAAATATTTAGGGACACCACGAAATAATATTTATTTAAATATAAATGTGTAATAGTGTGGAAACATTTTGTTATCCAAATATTTTATCGCACTATATTATTAGAGGAGACTATGGGCGCGAAATGCAACACGACATTTATGATGAATTCCTTTTCTACCCACTGACGTGAGGGTGTCTTTGTAACATGATCATAAATCAAGATTATATGTCCAAAACACGTAGAACTACACTTATTATGGTCCCTGCCAAACTAGACTTTTTACCCTGTTTAACTTTCGTCAATTATCGAACCCTCGAGAAGCCGAATGATCGATTATTTTCATATAAATACACAAGTGGCAATATTGACGACATATATATTGAGGAAACAAGGGACAAAGTAAATTGAGTGGACTGAGAAAAAGCAGTTTTTATTTTTGTTGTAATGAATTTTAAGAGAATGTATTAACAAACATTTCAAGAGGAAATCTTGCAGCTAGTAAAATTTGAGTTTATTTAATTTAGAGTAAACCTTGAATATGATATCTTCTTGTTTCATCATTTTTTAAGGGTGAATCGCTATAGCGCATCCGTCGTGATTAAGATCTTCAGGGTAGTACGATTTCTCTAGAGTCATTTCTCGTTTAATATCTGATGATACATGGACACGACATGAGTCCAATGTCATCAGTATTCACAGTTAGTTATATCCCTCGAGGCCCACCACTGCTGTTCAGCCTTTATTTTCTGATTGCACCTTCATAATATCTTATCAACCGAGTTATCCGAAACACAGCGCTGCTTATCACTCAGACCTAAAAAGAAAATATGTTGACTTTCAACCATCGTAAATGTATTCTAGTCTCTTTTTGCTCATTCCAGAGAGGATAGGTGCAATTTATATTCTCTTCATTTCGCCTAAAATCTCTCTTGTTTCGGATAAAAACGACATTGACATTTTGATTAGAATTAATCGAGCAAAAATTTTTGTGGGGTTCTGATGGAGTCCTGGCCAGTATTCCCTGGTTGTAATATGGTCTTGATGCGCTGGAAAACTGGAAAAGACCGCACAAGACATGCGTGGGGTGAATACCCCACGTAAGGAAAACTGGGCAATACCCTAATGAGATTAAAAAGCTATTCTGCATGGATTCATTATATTTGCAATAATTGATTACTTAACTAAGTAATTTTCTGAACAAAAAAATCGAATTATAAAAAAATATTTTAGACTGATTTCAAGTGATTTTTAAAAAGTTTTAAAGATTTTCACTAGAGTTCAGGGGAGTTTCAAGATTTTAAAGTAATCTAAGAATTAAAAATTTTATTAAAGAAATTAAATGATTTTTAAAAGATTTGAAATAATTTTACGTGATTTTAATTAATTTAAAGCGATTTCAATAGACTTTAAGAAATGTTAAAGAATTTTTAAAGAATATCAAAAGAATTCGAATGAGTTCAAAGATTTTCAAGTAATTAAAAGTTTGTTTGAAGTATTTCATTTTGAAGAATTTTAAAAGAATTCCGAGGAAGTTAACGGCTTTTAAGAATTTTCACAAGATTTTCCTAATTTCAGGACATCTTAACAAATTTCAAGATATTTTAGAGAATTTGAAGAGATTTTATGCAATTTTCAGAAATTTCAAAAAATTAAAAAAACGTTCAAGATTTTGAAATAATTCGAAAACATAAAAAATTTTTTTGAATTCTAGAAATATTGTGAAATCTTTTTAAATTCTTTGAATTCGCCTAAAAACACTTTTGAAAGAGTTATTTAAACTAGTTATTAAAAATTATGAAAAAAATATCATAAAATATAGTTTAATAGTAATTTTCATGAAAACCTGTTTAAAGTTCCCAGAAATAGGTATATATATATTTTATACTTCCAATGTATAAATATAACCATCTTTTCTATTTTCATAAATAATTAAGCGCAGAAAATGTTGGTAATTGACTATTCTTACCCTACGTTTGGTTTTGAGGTGGAAAACTCTTTAATAGCCCCTGTTTCATTATCAACAATATCTCAGTTTTATAACTACATCACTATATTAAAATATTTTCATTGAAAATAGAAATTTCGATCAGAGTCTCGTCAGAACCCCATTTTAAAAAGAGCTAAATGGGGTAATTTAAAATGGGTCTATTTAAAAACAGTGAATATTCACAGAAATTTCAGTAATTTTTTCTACTGAAAAATCAATGAATAGCACTGCTTCTCAATGAGTTCTCCATCTTGAGACTAAGTAATGGTATAAAAATAAAATTGAACCATTTAGTAGCTTCTTTATAAAAAAAATGTATCACTCTTTCTTGTAGCGCATAAGAATATTAAATTTTACAGTAAAATGCAAACTGATAACATAATAATTGCCTATTAATATTTCGTTAATCCAAAATTGTCAATAAATTATGAATAGCATTGTGTTGCATGTCGCGTATACAATAATAAAAAAATATTTTTATTGAAAATATAAATTCCGACCAGAGTCTCGACGCAGAACCCCATTATACTATAAATAGGGCTAAATAGGGCAATATTAGCACGGGTGTAGTCGAAACTACTATCAGTGCTCTGCTCAGTTTAACCGTCAAAGTAAATTTTAAAAAAATCGTGTTTACACTCGTACCTTTTGTGCAACGATCGATAACAATGGATCCGTCCATACTTTGTATACGTGTATGCATTGTAGAGGTGTACATATTATCACGACGCGGAGAAATAGGGAGAAACATATTTTTCATAAACGTGTAAACTTATACCAGTAAACAATCATGTTTTCAAGGAAGTTGAGAAAAACTGCTTTGCAATGACTGCACGTCGCCAGTTGAAGTAAATTAAATAGTTGAATGGGTGTACAATGTACACTGACGAAAGCTTTGGATAGAAAAAACCTATCCTTTTGAATCCATTTCATTCCGGAAATTTGTATCCGGACCAAACAGTTTCATTCCGATCTAATCTATTCCATTTTAATATAAGGATGTCAATACGTCTGAATTCGACCTGATCCGAAGTGATTCCTAAGATTTCTATCCGTCTGAATGCGACCTAATCCGAAGTCAAAGGAAAGGTTTCAATTCTTCAATCAGTTTGGGTTGGTTTCGGATTGATTTCACAATAATTAGAATTGGGGTCTACGCATTAAAGAGGATTGAAAGTCGTTCGGATTAGAAAGGATTCAAAAGGATTAAAAGTCTTTCCGAATGAGGGTCGAATTTATTCGGATTGGTTTCGGATTGGGGCCCACGAATTAAAAAGGATTGGATGCTAAACTTCGGAATCATTGGTTCCGAATGGATTTAAATCCGAAGTTATCGCCATGGTAATTAAGCAGTTGAAATAAATTCGATCAAGTTTCATCCCATAATAAGAAAACTTTAAAACCAGGTACCTCTTTTTTAAAAATACCCTTTACCTTTTTATTGTGCTTTGAAAGTAGCAATTACGCGTGTCATGAGTAGCGGTTTATCGATCTACAAGCTCACCAGATCCGTTAGGCAATACCGCGTTGTTAAAGTCCAGAAAAATAATGACATCTATATACTTTGATATATCTTTACAACCGTGTTTTGTAAAAAGAACGATAGGAACACGAAAAAGCGAAAAAAATGTTTACCGCAAATGTCATTGGAAGGATAACGGAATATAATGACGAAGTATAAATTGAAATGTACCATATATATAGAATAGAGGCGTAACCCACTTGTGAGTTACTATTTATTCACGTGAGAGACTGAGTTTCATTAGTATCTTATAAATTATAGGTGCAAATTCCTCCAGATGAGGAAAACTTGTACGTTATGTACTAAAAGGTATTAATGTGAATTATTTAGCCGCGGAACGTGTCCTTGATGAAGAATATTGAATTATTTTTATCGTGTTCAAGATAGAAGAGTGAAATTGGAGAAAGGTGCAAAAAGTTCCCTTTGTTTTTAGAATGATTGGAAAAGTTGGATACATTTAATAAAAGAGGTTCCTGTTTCAATGGATGGTCAATTTTAAAAAGTGTACCTTTGAACTTCAAAGCATTATACAATCACGGCAACCGCGAAAACCACGACTGAATGCATAAAGCGGCTTTCTGAAGCTCGGAGGATCTGTATAAAGCTTGTTTGAGTTTCAGTTTGAAAACAGGAAAAATAGGATCACTTTCTGATAAAAAAGAGATTTGTACCAACTGAGAGGTTGGGATGCAAGATATTAAGACGCATAGAAAGATGTGCTGTAAAAAAATTCTTTAAATGCATATAATATAGTATATATATAGTTAGTGTTGCCTTAAGAAATGTAAATCAAACCTTCGAATCTCGAAGGAATCTCGACTTTAGATTGAAAATGCAATCACCGTGTTGCAGAGTGACTGTGACTCGAGTCGAGAAAATAAATAAAAAGTGTGTCTTCCTGTGGCTGAATATCGAATTATTTTCAATTACGGTAGTCGACTCAGCTACACTAGTAGAAGGTTTACGTTACTTATGAGAAACAAGCATTAACGATGGAAAAAGGAGATCAAAATCGACGAGAATTTCTTGGAGGAGCTCGAATTCAGTTACCGCCTCGAGTTTACTCTGCGGAGGTTTAATAATTGACTCTTAGGGTGTATGGTACCGCATTTAAATTATATCTAGGACATTAATAACACGGAAATCGACAAACTCTACGCTAACACGTGTCTAGTTCGATTGAATGGTAATTCTCTCATGATGGTGTCTTCAATTTCATCATCTTATATTAATGTATAAATTGTCATTTAACATATATGGTATATGTATATATTTATTAAACATCCAATCAGAAAAATGCTTAAATATAAATTGTGGAATTTGTATAGTCGGATAAGCTGGAACCTCGACCTAATCTTTTATTTTATATCGTCTCCTGAAAATCCTATTGCCTATTAGTCTTTCACGTCAGATCGACGTAACAAATATTCTACCGTCACACGTATAATACTAAAAAAATTAATATATTCTAGCTATTCATTCCTTATTTCTTTTGTAACACCTATAAATATGCGAAAGATTATTAAGAATTTGTTGAAAAAGTATGTGACTTGAGAAACTTGAGAACTTTTCAATTGTTCACATTCTTTTCTTCAGGTTTTCACCTTGCTTTTCACCTCTTTCAATTTTTAAAAACTTTTCATTGTCGCTTTATAGCTCCTATTGTACTTATTTTATGCTCTTTTGTCTTCTATTTTCAAAAATTCCTGTAATATCTCAAAATAATTAAAAAGTTTCAACATTTTTCTTTCAGAATGAACCACAGATGACTGGATGCTAAGGATAAAGGTGGAGCAACTTGCAAAATTGCATCCACCGGTTGGAGGGCTCGAATGCGGGAATAGAGATGAACGACACGGAAAGAAGCCTCAATGGCACGGATACCAATCGAACAACTACACCGATCTTCAGTGTTGACAAAGATTACATCAAACAATGGTGAGTTAAGAAAATTTCTCTGTATTCCTCTTCAGGGCTGAGATAGTAAACAAAAAGATGGATAGACCCTAAAATGGTGCCCGGTGGGGGGGGGGATTTCATAAACAAAAAACTCCTAATAGAAAAGAGTTTTTTTGTCTGCTCGTCCATTAAAGTTTCACCAAAAACTTTCGATATCCCTTAAAATCTCTTAAAATTCCTAGAAAACCTTTTCAAATTCCTCAAGATTCCCTAAAAATCTTAAAAATCATTAAAAAATCTCTTGAAATTCCTTAATATTTAAAACCCCTTAAAATCATAAAAAATCTTTTGAAATTCCTCGATAATATTCTCCGAAACACTTTTAAATACTTAAAATAACTTAAAATTCTACGAAATCATTTTAAAATCTCTTAAATTCTCTTAAAATTTCTGGACCTTCCACAAAAATATTTTTAATTCCTTAAAATCCCTTAAAACTTCCACGTGCCTTTTGAAATTTCTTACAATTTGACGAAAATCTTCAAAATCATTTGAAAATCGTCACCATCAATCCCTTAAAATTCTACGAAATCTTTTAAAACTTTCGTAAAAATCATTTAAAATAATAATAATAATAATAATAATTATTATTATTCGTAAAAACTTAAAAATATTATCAAATTCCATGAAAACCTTTAAAATTCCATAAAATCTTTTTTAAAATCATATAAATGGTAAAAATCACTTGAATTCTCTTTAAATTTCTTAAAATCGCTTAAAACTCCCACAAACTTTTTAAAAATCGTCAAAATCTTTTACAATTCTTAGAAATCTCGTGAAATTCCTCCAAAAAAAGTGGTTTCTCTCCATACACATTGCCGCTGCCGCTCTCTCTGCATTTTGTCTGACTAAACATGGAGCTTTACTACTGTAGGCCAATAATACATGAAATATCAATTCGTAGGTATAATACATTCGCAAGAATTTTCATAAAATGAAAATGATACACAATATATGCTTAGCAAAAGAAACTCCTAAGTTTGCAATATCACAAGAGCTGTAAAATAAATATAGAACAGAAAAGCACACACAGGTGAATTCAAATTACGTGTGCTTTTCAGAATATTCTTTTAGAGTGACCGAGTTTTTGCACAAACTGCAACAGTAAACACTCAATTATACTGTACTAGCTATATATATATATAAATATAGCTAGTATATCTATATATACATCTCTTGCGTTTATGATTCAAGGTAATCAAGTGAAATATTGACAAACTAGGGAAACACGTAGAAAGAGAAAAGAGCACTAGAATATTTTGTTAATAATATGCTAAAAAAATCGATTATATTGAAAGATGTTTCAGTGTTTTTAAGCTTTAATTAAAATCATTATTAATATTTTTTATTATAATTTGCAGAAACTCAAATCGAAATGCTTAGAAATTAGAAAAAATCTATAAGTTCTTTTCAATAAAAAATATTTACTTCAGCTAGTATACCCGACAGTGTTTATCTCCAATTTGCTTGAGTAACTACATAAACAGAATGCCGGAAGAGGAACATGAATCTATATACGTATAACGGAACGTTCAAGTTTGTGAATCGTTAAGGCTAAATCCGGACTCAGCAATTCCGTTAACTTTCCTCTATTTATTTTGTTTGCACATATATAGTTTTTAAGGACGACTCATTACCTAAATTTCAATTCTATAATAAACCAAAATCCAAAGTTTGAACATTTTGCGTGACTGATATGTAATATATTATACTTTGTGAGATATTAAGAATAATATTTTTTAATCGAACAAGTTTTGATGGCTGTATGATATAAACAGTTTATCTGTCAACAAGATCTAATCATAATCACGGAAGGCTACGCGTGACTGTGGGAGCGACGAGTGTACAATAAATTAAAACTTGAATAAACCAATTCAAGCCAAATAATTGTACCCTTGACCTACCTTACTGAAAATAGCCATTGATTCTAGAGGAACAGGTAAGTTCTATTCGAGAAGGCAAGCAGGTATTAGTCTTCGTGGCCCAAGGATATTTAGCATAAAAAAAAATGTCCCTCCACCAAGGCACATTCATGACGTGGACGTTTCATGTAAAGAGGCGATACATTGTTTCAAGGGGCGGGTTTTCAATTCTTGGAAACAACAATATAATCATTCTTCTCTGCCAAAAACATGGATATGTAGACATGTAGACATAATAAGATTTTTTATATAAATTGAATTTTACTAATTAATAGTAGTTTCTTACTAATTTAAATAGTGCGAAGTCGTTTACTATAAATTTGTAAAAAGTTATACTTATTCCATTTAGTAAAATACCTTTAGAATTTTTAGATCCCTTGAACATTTGTTAAAATTTCTAAAATTCTTTAAAATCGCGTAAAATTTCTTCACAGAAAAAAAAAAAACCCTATACTTATTGTATCTTCTTCTGTTTTGATGCGAAAAAATTTTTTTTTATTACAATTCTTACAAATATCTTAAAAGTCCATAATATCTTTTGAAAATCATAAAAATATTTTAATATCCCTTAATGAAATTCCATAAAAAACTTCATTGGACTGAAGTTTCAGGCGTATACTTGACGAATTTTGTTTTCATCACATGTTTCTCATCAACAATTAAAAATATTATTGACAAAAACATTTTCCATGCTTTCTGTTACAGTAAACAAATTATTCTAAATAGAATAACTGAAAATTCTTTATAATACTTCGAAATCCTTGTAAATCTTGTAAAATCTGTTAAATAAACTATAAAAGCTAAATAATATGACAAACATAACATATCTAATTATTTGTAGAAAAAGTTTAACATTACTAATTAACATTACAAATTCTTACTAATTCAGATTGAGAGAGAAAGATGGAGAAAATGTATAGGAGAGATTCAAATTTTTGGAAAAGAGATGTACTAAAGGTTGAAAAAAGATAGGAAATATAGAGCCTAGTGAAATAACGATGGATATATACACAAAGATAAAAAAAGATAGCGTTTGATGGATGCGAGAAAAATCTCTATCCTGTTCTATTTTTATACTTCCAATGTACACAGAAGTAAATTTACAAGAGTTAATTGATTCGAAATCTGCAGTTAGTAATCCGCGTTCGAATAGTTAGCAAACTTCTTGTGATCCTGCGTTTTGCTTTACTGGGATAAAGCCTTACATTGATTAACTCGTGTTCGTAGGGTAACATCAGGCTTAGTGATTGATGGTTCGTGGTTTCTATTTGCAAGTAAAAGGGCACATGAGTGTATCCGAGGTGAGTGTAGGCTTCATGTGCTTCAATATTGACGAAAATCGCCATGTGACCGATATATCCATCACCTAAAACGTATACATACTTCTGCCTCAAGTCTAAAAGGAGATTTAAAGAATCATTAAAGCACACTAAATAATATGAATTTAATACTTCTACAATACTTTAAGAAAGAACTAAATTTCTGATGTCTACAATAATGCTTTAAATAGAGATTCTTGGAGCTTCGGGAAAGAACATTATGCTTGATTAAAGATGCACATTCAGGACTTTCGAATACCATTGAGTCCGCTTGTCTCTCAGAACATAAATTTTTCTCTCTATATTATACTCACACTAATTGCAACTGAAAATATTATATGTATGCTTTTATGTATTTTGAAATGCATAATATATAATAAAGTATAATATAATAATATATCTCGTGTGAATGGTGTATAATAAGTTTCTACTTTGTCGAGTGGTTGGGAAAGGAGAAAATATAGGTCATTCGAGTTTTTTTCACACCAGGATCTTGCAGTAGGCATTGACGCTATAAAACAAGGGGAAAAGAGCTTAGAAAGCACAAATACAACAAATGCGTAAATGTTTCTTCACCCCGAAGAAAGGACATTAAGATCGTAATCTTGGATATAATAAGATAATTATACAAATTAGTTAGAAGAAAATAAGGTCATTAGGCAAATCTTAGAACTTTTCATGTACTCAATTTCATTTAATAGAAATAAATGATCATTACACGTGACCATTACACCTTGAAGTGAGCCCCTATGGCGAATTCAGTCAATCAGCTTTGAAACTGATTAAGTACATGTTAGAAGCAACCCCCAGATCTACAATCAAAGAGTATTTGCATGACCCAATCGAGCCTAGAATTAAACTATATTTAATTAAAGCTACTGAATTGGTATACTTGACTTTTTTCAGTCTATGATTAGCAAAATTATGTTACAAAAATTGGAATGTTTAATGTAATTAGAAAAAAAAGCCCCGTAGCACGCGATTTGTTATCTACCATCGTAATGGATAATCTGACATTGTGAACATATGAAAATATCATTAAACCCTGCCGAAAAATTAAACTCAGCTCTCTAAATGGGAATCAATGATACGAAGTTTCATTTTCACTTATAACTCTTGAATATACATCACCGTTTAGAATCACGTTTGGAATTTCCACGTACAGTCTTGTCGCATCCTCTGAGAGCAGATAAACAAAGGAATAATAGGCTACTGATAAGAACATTAATTCTCAGCTATGATGAACAACAAGAAATATATAAGAAGCTTGCGGGTCAAAAGGTAGATAGTGCACAAAGGTTTTAGAATTAAGAGCAGCTTTGCTATCCCTTATACTACAGTAAAATCGTGCTCCATCTCAGGAGATAAAGATTTTTTACGGATACAATTTTCTTTTGTTTATAAACTTGGATTTTAGGTCCCATATTGAAATATGTTATTTAGGCACACATATATATATATAATGACAACATTGATCGAATTTGTTAATATTTGATAGTCGGTAGAACAGACTTGGCCTGTATTAGAATAATTTAGAGAAAAATAAATTCTAGTGTTTCACTGGTAAGGCGTAAAGTTTCAATGTGTTATGAGATTTTCGTTCTTTTTAAAAATGTTATTTATTATTCAACTCTAATTAATATAATGATACTTAGTAAATAAAATATTCAGTGCTAAATATGTTCTTTATGATAAAAAATGTATACAATTTTTCACAGTATTTAATATAAATAAAGTGTCATCACAAGTGACTGAGTTAGAATAGAAACGTTCCTCATGGTTATAATACTAGTATAATTTTAAGATTCTTACAGTAACAATTAATATGTTATATTTATTTAAAAAATTGTTTCTATAAATAAAATATTTTGCTCATCAGCTACATTTTTCGTTCTCATTTTATTAAGAAAATTTGTAGTGTAAGAAATTAAAAGTTTTCATTAATATAATCTACACATCTCTCGTTAAAAGTTATTCAAAGTAAATTTTGAAAATTACTTTTTATCATAAAAACATTCTTTAATTTTATTAATGATTACTTGAAATTGTTATATTGAATAAATATTTCTGCTGTATGAATTTACCAAACATTTGAAATGTCAAAAAACCGTAACTGAATTTTTGCATTAAAATCAACAAAAATATTCTATTATTGTCGCAAAATCTAAGTGTAAAGTTACCAAATCTGCAGTTACGGCTATTTTTATTTGGAGAGCAGCGATCTCCCCTACAATATTGTTTTCATGCTGAAAAGAGAAGAAAACTTTTCAAGTGTTGCCAATATGCTGAAAAGATCAGCAGTCACTCTTCATAAATACATATAAGAATTGTTGACTTTATCGAATTTATAGTTGCTTCACACTGCCTCTAGCTATTTCACAGTATATACCGCAGTTATTAAACGGGTTCCTTCAATTCCCTCGAGGCAGCAAATACTCCCTCTCTTTCCAGTTCCTAGTCATTCTAGTATCACATTGTCGATGCAGAGAATGCCATTCTTACAGAACTGTGCGAAAAAGTAGGTCTTATTTCATCAAGGTGTATTCATAATTTATATTAAAAATAAATGAAATTAAATTATAAACAAAATAGAAAGAAATCATGAGATGGTAAATATAGGCGAACTGCAAACTATTTTGTTTGTGAATGCCAGGGTGAATACTATATCTGGTTTTTAGAGCATCTTCAATTTAGATTAAATTAATGGCACTATCTCATCGTCTTCAAAGCTGCAGCTGTTTAACACTGTTAAGCTCAGGATCAAAATTAGGTGCGCCTTTAATTTAAGTTTTCAAGTAACTTTAATATACAATACACAGAAACGAAGGCTCATAACGTCTTTAATTTATTCCGCCTTTCACTTTGAAATGCAATAAAGCAATTTGATCTGAAGAGAGGAAGATAAATACATATATCGATAGTACAATTCGAAGTAAATCAGTTTGCATAAGTTTCTATATAGTACCTAGCTCCCCTCCCCCCACTCTCTCACTCTATTTCTCTCAGCGAGAACTTTTTTCTCTTCGCATCAAGAAATATATTTTGTATATTTTAGAGCCTGCATGCTTTCTTTGATAAAATTGTGCCAAGCACGAAATCCTGCTTCTGCAGTTCTACTTTACATCTGAATTTAAATTCTTGGTATAGAGATACTGAGGGATAAAAATCCTCTAACAGTTTTTCTAGAAAGCACTTTATTGGCATTCTTTCCTAAAATGCATGCATCTTGTCCCTTCTCGATATTCGTGTACCGGTATATGCCTGGGGATATCGGAAGTGACGTCGGCGTCGTCTGCGAGGGGAGAGGACGACCTGGATATCAGCCGCAAGCTATAGGTTACGTGTTTCACGCGATAGTAGAACAGGACGAAACCTTTTGAAAGCACCTTGTAACAGTCTCCAAAAAATAAAAATATGGTCCCTTCGGAGGGATAAAAAAGCGGGGAAATGGGGCTGATTCTGGAAGGAGGAAATCGACAAGCATTGATGTCATGGGTAACTTCAACTTCATCATCTTTTGTGGACCGCCTTCAAAAACATAAATCTAAGAGAGCCGGCTCTCTGAGAATTACACGATTCTACATAGACTTATCTCGCTCCTAAAATTTTATCGAGTAGATTGCAGCCCCTCGTGGAAGTGACAAGATAGGAACGAATAATCATTTTATGATCGAAAAAAATATGCAGAGGTTTTAGCGAGAGGAATTCTTTCCGAATGAATCCCACCCCCATTGAAAATCATTCAGAATGCAGTCATCATAGCACCCTTTAAGGAATTCAATAACTTTCAGGAATTTCAAGAGTTTTCACGTGATTTTAAGTGATTTAAAAAAATTACTAGACTTGTGATGACTTCAAATTAATCCGTAGATTTCGAATCAATCGTGAATTATTAATCTTTTAAAAAAATTATTCAATCCTTTGAAAGTCCTTTGAATGACTTTGAACTCTTGACTTCTTCTGAATGCTTACAAATTATATTCAATTTTTCAATTATTCAGTATTTTCAGTATTTTGGATTCTTTTAAATTCACTTAACTGCGCGGAAAATTTACAGCATATTGGAATAATGTCGGGATAGATACTTGTTGCCTCTCTCCACACTCTATATACCATATATATATATATATGGTATGTACATCAACTTGCTTGCCACAATTTTTCTCTCTCTTTTCCCCTTTCTCTATTCCTCTCAGACACTCCACACCCCCATATTTCCTCTCTTTCCCTCCTCCACAAGCTTTCCATTTCTCTTGGTTGCTATATTTTCTTCTCTTACCCTTCTGCTTTTTTTTCCATCCGTGTGATCCATTCCACCACAATGCGCACCGAGGCTCATACACTTTCTCTGTATATATATAGCAGCCCCACATTTGCCAATACTATTAAAATTCTTCATCTATGGTACACATAAGCCAAGTTTACGTGGACATGTGCGTAAAAATGAACTACAGAACTCCAGAAGTGCATATTTATATTAAACCTAACTTAAATCAATACAAAAAGCAATTTATATAAATTAGGGTAATGGGTAGGATGGTTGGCCACCCCCACACAATGATTGGCCGTTTACTTTAAATATACATTTTAAGAAATTTTCACAAATAAAACTATTAATCAACATTGCAAGATTGTTTTCGACACACTCTACGCTATTTATTATAAGTTTTAATTGTCAACATTTATATTGTCATCATTTATATATATATATATGCCCTTTGACCATGTAAGATACGCCCTTGAATTTATTCTGAAGTTTGAAAATGATAATTTAGGGCTTGAAATTACGAAATTACTTGAATGGAATTGAATGTGTTTCTTAATTAGGAACATTTTTATAATTTTTTTGTTCAATAAAAATATAAGGATGCTTTTTATAACTCTCAAAATAAAATGTAAAAAATGCCCTATTAGAGCAGCAGAAGAGACAACTTTTGTAGTCTTGAGCCATCGTCTTCGTGGGTTTTAAAGTGGTCGTAAATGGGCTCCAGAGAGGGTAAAAAATATGTTAGCCCTTCATAGTTTTCGATCGTGAGGTCAAAACAGTAAAACGACAAACTACGTAGAACCCCGTGGGGGTAAACTAAAACTTTCCACATGGGAACCATACATATAATTCGACATTATTCATGACCTTTATTAAAATTTCAATGTAACCTTTTAATAAATATTTGTAGCTTTTTAATCACTCCAGTGACCCTCGAGGGTCACGTGATCGATTATGGAATCAATAAGAGCGTATCACATGGGCCGGATTCTTGACACAGCTGCGGCGGCCAGATCTTTTCATAATATGTGATTATATATAAAGAGAAAAACTCGAAAAAGTGAGCGGTTGAAAAGCTGTTTGCGTGTAATGAGTATCGAATTTCTCCATGCCGTGCACAGTTTAGCGATCAGAGAATTTCAAACACGGTTGAGTAACTTCGACGAGCGGCATTACAACTCATTAAACAAAATTGATGCGCTGCCTTTTTTCCTCTTTCATCGACGAGGGCGGCTTATACATAGGCAAAATAGGCTTTAAAAATCGAAATCCTCATTAATCTGTTTCTAGATTTAGTTCCTCTACTTCTTGTGCAACAGCGACATTCGAAAAGCAATTTCAGCATTCTGTTGATTCAACTAAATTACAACTTGAATCAATTATTCGCCTATGTCTCTCTTTGATTACACAAACGTCATGAATTTCAGTGGAAGCTCGAGGCTGACCTGTTATGCTTTCTTTCACTGCGTCTGACTACTTGACACTTTCTCCACTGCGCTTCTTGTTCTTTTGTCGCGTTTCATTGTCAGACTCTGTTCTTCGTAATTAAGTTACTTGTTACTTTAAAATGTACATACAAGTTTGATAAGTGAATTCAAGAAGTCTGTTCCCATGCACATCAAGCCTTTTTAAAAAAATAACTTCAAAGAAACAACTCATAAGAAATATAATGTAAATTTTGAGCATTTTTACACTTTTTAAATTATTATTGCGTTGCAGTTTTTAGGATTTTTAATGATTTTCGTTAAATTTTTTAACTTTTCAAATATTTCTAGTAATTTTGAGATAACAAACCATTTTTAGGGACTTTCATAAATTTAAATAATTTAAATAATTTAAAAATAAATTTAATAAATTTAAAAGGGATTTGTGCAATATTAAGAGATTTCAAAGGATTGAAATTTTAAAATAAAATTTTAATAAGCAAAATAATCTGAAAGTGAATGCAAATGAAATTCTATGATTATGATCATAATTGAATCTCAAGAGAACTGATTTCTAAACTGTAAGAGTCAATAAGAAACAAACAAAAGTAATATTTTGCTAGATTCAGAACTCATTACTTTACTTCTTTTCTCACTGATAAGGTTTGAGGTCGGAAGCGTTCAAGTCGCTCGATCGATGTTCCTTCGATCGACTCAATTAACGTCATGTCAACAGCTTTGCGTACTTTTTATTGTAACGGAACATGAAGTTAATCCGGTAATACAGTGGAAACTGTCAAGTAATCACAGTATATATGTATATAAGTCTCCGGTCTTACCCATTTCAACGAGGCAATGCGAAATTCGCCTTCTATAGAAAAATCATAAATCAAA
>JAUESI010000015.1:2759834-2796518 GCA_032275145.1 Synergus laeviventris | reverse complement strand
AATATAACTACTATATCGTTTCCACATAAATGCATCATTATATTAAAAAATTGTATTGAAAATAGAAATCCCGACTTTCCAACTTTGATTACTTAACTAATTAATTTTCTGAAAACAAGAATCGAAAGGATTTCAAGAGAATTTAACAGGGTTTAGATAAATTTCAAGTGATTTTAAAGAAATTTAAAAGAATTTCATAAGAGTCCGGGGGAGTTTCAAGATTTTAAAGTAATTTAAGAATGTTTTTAAGATTTTCAAGAGATTTGAAGTAATTTTACGCGATTTTAATTTATTTAAAGCGAATCAATAGACTTCAAGAGATAAAGGATTTAAAAATAATTCCAAGGAAGTTAAGTATTTTCAAGAATTTTCTCAAGATTTTCAAAATTTTAGGACAACGTAAAGAATTCCAGAAAATTTTAGAAAGTTTGAAGAGATTTCAAATATATTTAAATTTCCTAAAAGACTATAGAAATATACACCGATTTCGAGAGATTTCAAGCAATTTTCAGAAACTTCAAAAAATTAAGAAACGGTTCAAGATTTTGAAATAATTTGAAAAAATAAAAAATGTTTTTGAAATATTAAAAGTCTGTGAAATGTCTTAGTATTTACTCAACTTCGTTGGAACCTTTCAAGTGATTTTCAGGAATTTCAAAAAATTAAAAAAAGTTTCAAGTTTTTTAAATCATTCGGAAACATAAAACATGATTTTGTATTCTTGAAAATCTGTAAAATCTCTTGAGATCTGATCAAATTGGTTGAAATCTCTTCAAATCTCTATTTATAAAGAATTATGAAAAAAATATCATAAAATATAGTTTAATAGTAATTTCCATGAAAACCTGTTTAAAGTTCCCAGAAATACGTCCGTTTTTCTCAACAATATACATATTGTTTTTTCCAATGGTATAATTCCCTATGTTTGGTTTTGACTTCAATAACCCCTGTTTCATTACCAACAATATCTCAGTTTTATTACATAATTTTAAATTGGAAATACCATTATAAAATTGATATTAATGAAATATTACTACTATATCGTTGTCTCATAATCATATCATTATATTAAAATATTGGTATTGAAAATATAAATCTCTACCAGTCTCGTCAGAATTTAAAATTAGTGAATATTCACTGAAATTTCAGTAATTCTGCCTACTGACAAATCAATTAAAAGTACTACTTCTCAATGAATTCACCATCTTGAGACTAAGTAATGGTATAAAAATAAAATTGAACCATTTAGTTGCTTCTTTATGAAAAAAATGTCCCATTCTTCCTTGTAGCGCATATAATAATATTAAATTGCACTGTAAAATGCAAACTGATAGCCCAATCAATGAATGTTGATAAAAGCCCTTCATGTTGATATAATTGCCTATTAAATATTTCGTTAATTCAAAATTGTCAATAAAATATGAATAACATTGTGTTGCAATGTCGCGTATACAATAATCGCTCAACAATAGCTGGTTAATCGGGAATTATTTAGAACCGGAATTGTAGCAACGAAAGTATTCTATACGTGATCGGCCGACTAAATTATTCAAAAAGCGGCTCTCCCTCTTTAAAGCTTGAGCTTTTGCCATCCCCGGCCTGTCTGTGATGGGGGCCGTGACTGGAGAGGAAGGGATGTGGTTCCATTCATGCTTATTTCAAGCTCATTGTACCCTCGGCGTATTCAGCTTTTGACTTGCGTCTCGCGTTGCCACTGCAACATAAAAATGGACATTTTCCTTCACTCAAGAGCCACTTGCTATACCTATACTATGTTAAAGAAGAATATTTATGGTATGCAGTTGACTAACACAGCGGATTATTATCTAATGAATCTCGATATAAAACTCTACATCAAGCATCCTTAACTGTTTATAACTTAACTATAATATGTAACTTTAAAAATGTATCGATTTTCAAGAGAGTTCAACAGTTTTCAGATTTTCAAATAAACATCATTTAGATAAACCTGAAGAAGTTTGAATTTTTTTTCAGGGGGTGAAATATCATTATTCGAATCTTCTGGATATATTTCCTAAATTTTTGGAAATTATCCAGTATAAATATGAAATTTGCCAATTTGTGGAAGAATTTCCACAATTTTAGAATAAAAGTTAAAAGTTCTGAAGAAAAGTATTATAAAATGTAGTTTAATAATAATTGTCGTGAAAAGCTGCTTAAAGTTGATGGAAATATATCCTTGTTGCTAACAATATATACACAATATATATACACATAGTTAATCAATAGTTAATGTTTATATTTTCATGAATAATTAAGTGTGGAAAATGTTGTGAATTCCCTATTTTGTCGTGTGGTATTGACTTATTACTTATTACTATTATATCATTGCCCTATAAGTGACTAATTATTATATAAAAATATGTTTTTTATGAAAATAGAAATCCTGATCATAGCCTTAAAACTCCATTTTAAATAGAGCTAAATAAGGACATTTCTGTACGGGAGTTAGTAATATTATTCAAATGATATAAAAAAGTTTTTCAATAAAAATATTTATAAGAACTCTCTTTTGTCGATTAAAGATAATACAGATCGAATTTTTCAGGAAACTGAAAAAGCAGCGGGAAAGGTTCTGTAGATATGTTTACAACCAAGTCTTGACGGCAGAATGCACTCAACTGAATGGAAGTTGGACTGGACTTGATAACCCTTCCTGGAATAGTGCAGATTACCCAGATCTATTTCAGGAATGGTACTCAACGAATGGCACCAACTACACAGAGTATGAAAACTCAACCATCCTAGCGGACGAAGGTTAGATAAATTTATCTATTCCGTCTATTCCATTATATTTCTCTATCCATGAGTTATTTTTACATCTAATGAAATATTTCGAAAATCTCGCTTTGTTTTTTAAACAGTACTACCGCCTTTTGAGCTCTGGCAAACAATCTTGATTGCCATTTGTCTAGCGATCTGCATAGTGCTGACCATCGGGGGCAATATTCTTGTTCTTCTGGCCTTTATTGTGGACAGAACGATTAGACAACCGAGCAACTACTTCATCGCGTCTTTAGCTGCTACTGACATGCTTATAGGTAAATTTCTATGCAAGATTACTCGAAATATAATGTTATTGGGAAATGAAATGAATTTTTTGCGATGGATAAAATGATTGTTGCAGGAACAGTCTCTATGCCATTTTACACTGTATACGTTCTCATGGGATCATGGGACCTGGGACCATTGCTTTGTGATTTATGGCTTTCCGTGGATTACACAGTTTGCTTGGTATCTCAGTATACAGTACTACTAATAACAATCGATAGATTTTGTTCAGTGAAAATTGCTGCACAGTATCGAGGTTGGCGCACGAAGAATCGAGTTATTTGGATGGTGTCGATTACATGGATAATACCAGCCTTGCTGTTTTTTATCAGTATATTTGGATGGGAGCACTTTATTGGTTACAGGGATCTAGGACCAAACGAGTGCGTGGTTCAGTTTCTAAAAGACCCTGTTTTTAACACTGCACTCATCATTGGATACTACTGGACAACATTGATTGTTCTCTTTATTCTTTACGGTGGTATTTACAAAACTGCTTATGACATGCAGAAGAAAAGCGAAGCGAAACAAAGAAAAATGCAGTCAATGGTCGCTCTCAGTGCGGGTGCCATGTCTGGAATGGCAGGCCGAGCGGCGGGAATAGGGATATCCAAGACTCAAAGTACTCTTTTGAGTCAGGACAAGCCAAAAAATAGCGGGGGAGGAACCACCTATTCCCAAGACTCAACACACGATGGAACTTCAGGGGAAGGTGAGAACAAGTCCAAGAAACAAATCGCTTCCGATGAATCCTCGTGCAAACAGTCGGGGACAATGGTTACAGAAACAGAAAAGTCTGAAAGATCCAGTAGTCCTGCTTTTGATTCAGATGAAGACAGCACAGTCGGACCCACTCAGCAACCCAGCTTCAGGAAGAGATCATCGCTAGCTGGTTTGGTTGCTCAGTCGGGTGCCCTTCAAGTATTTACTACTAATGGTAGGCTCAATGGTATTCTCCCCGTTAAAGTTGAAATGAGTGTACCAATTAAAAAGGTCTCACCAACCAGTCCTATGCGTGAAGCTGTGCAGAAAGCACAAACACTGCCCAAGATCCAGGAGCTCAGTCTCCTGGACACCGATAATCCCCTCGAGCCTGATAAGTCCAGTACTCAAACACTAACTCCGGAACAATCTTTAAGGTCAAACGACGCACTTCCCATTTCTACCGAGGGCACACCATCAGTTCAAGTCAAACTTGAAACAAACTCTTCTCAAACTAACATCATTCCTCCACCATCACAGTTCCGAGGCAGTCCTAATATTTCTGAAAGCACATCATCATCATCATCAGCATCGTCTTCAACGGATCGACAAAAATCGTTAACAGTGTCTGTGCATGGGCAGGCCACATACGATATCTTAACTGGTTTGGATGGAGCAGATTTGCGCTTTATGGATGAAAGTTCAGTGATTGTGCCGAGTCCTTCCTACGAAAGTCCTCCCTCATCCTTTTCATGCAGTCTTGCGAATCCCTTGTCCACAGCGCCATCGTCACCTGTTCTAGGTAATATAGCCGGAACGTCAGTTGCTAATACTAGTCTTCTTCAGGCAGCTTTAATCAGAGCAACAGCTCAACAAGCAGGTGCCACACAACCAGTAACTTCAACCACACAACAGTGTACTTTAACATCTAACGCTGCTTGTCAAACACATCCACCTCGAGTTTTTGTCACCCATCAGGTAAACGTCGCTTCTCAAACATCACCTATTGTCAGCAAGGTTCAAACAGAAGTGACTGTCAAGGCAGAAGACACAAAACCACAGCCTGTAACGACCGTCATCTGTGCCACGCCAGTCGAATCTTCCAACAGTACAACCGAAAGATTTTCAGATCAGCTGACCAAGCCAAGTAATCCTGTTCAGAATTCGTCTTCGAGTAGTATAGTGCCAACGATTTCCGCGACTACAAGTGGACAGGAAGGGAAGAGAAAATCGACCAAGTCTAAAGAAAATGATACCGGCGAGGAAGGTTCCAAGAAGGATTTTGTGAAGAGCATTGGCAAACGGATAAAAACCAAGACTCAGAAGAGAGACCTTGCAATGGGGCGGCAAAAGTCGAGGACCGAAAACAGGGCTCGGAAGGCCTTCAGGACTATATCCTTTATCCTCGGAGCATTTGTCGCATGCTGGACACCGTATCACGTATTAGCATTGGTCGAAGGATTTTGTTCCGTTCCTCCATGTACTAACAAGCATGTCTTTATGTTTGCTTATTTCCTCTGCTACGCAAACAGTCCCATGAATCCATTCTGCTATGCTCTAGCTAATCAACAATTCAAGAAAACATTCACGAGAATTTTAAAAGGAGATCTGCACATGACGTAAAACTATACCTCAGAACCTCAGAAGGCACGAAATATCTCATCACGCACTCTGGAAAGAAAGTCATGCTCGTTAAGTTAAAACATTATTTAAACAAATGAATCAATATACTGTAGTAAGATATATATAGGAACATTCCGGAGAGAAATAATAGATAATAAGTGTTATATTATAACAATAGAATATTTTTAAGTACGATACAAATTCAGTGCAATCTTCCACTTGCGAAAAATTGCGGAGAAATATGAATAAAATAAATAATTCGGTGGAGAGGATTGCTCTGCCCTGGTGAAAGCTTCCGATAAAAAAATTCTGTCCTTTTGAATCCATTTCATTCCTGGATTTTTATCCGAACCAAATAGATAATCCGACTGAATCCGACCTAATTCGAAGACAAACCTAGATTTCTATTCGATTGAATCTGATTTATTCCGAGGTGTTGGGTAGTAACATGATACAAGTAACTATGTTAATAAAAAATTACGTTATTTATAAAATTTAGGGAAACTTAGTTACTTTTTTAAAAAGTAACTTGTAACTTAATTTTAGTTACTTTCTGTTTTTTGGATATCTTTATTGTATGATCAATTAACATTTTTCTTCTAATAAAAAAGGTTTTTTAACTTTATCAGTCTTATATTAATTATTTGTATTTTTAAATTGAAAAATTAAGGAAGAGAAAAAAAGTAACTTACCCTACATTGGTAGGTCGAAGCAATTATTTCAATATAAGAATACTGTTTAATGACTTTTTTTCATAGATAACTATCAAAAATTCATTTTTCGATTTTTTTAAATCCTTCATATCGAGGTACACGCTAAAAGTTAGAATAAAATAAATCTTTTATTATATTATAAAAGAATTACAGAAAACGCGATTTTTTGAGCCTTCAAAATCCATATTTTCAATATTATTTAGGTCAAAAAGACGTGAAAAATATGGTACACATTTTTAAATCTTTAAACACAAAATATTTATTTTTTGTCTAAATAATATTTAAGAATCACGCGAAACTCGAAATTCATAATTTAATTTTTAAAAGGTGAATTTGGATTAGTTTCAGATTAATTTGGATAAAAAAGGATTGAAATTGATTTACATTGGTTTCCGATTAGTTTCATATTCTTTCGAATTGAAATGTAAATTCGAATTGGTATCAGATTTATTCGAAAATTATTAGAAGCGCGGATTGGAGATAGCATATCAGATTCATTCGGATTGAATTTGGAGTATACAAACGGATTAAAAAGGATTGAAAGCTCTCTTTGGATTAGATCGGAATGAAACTGTTTGCTTCGGATACAAATTCCTGAATGATTCGGAAAATTTCGTTGTGTCTGTTTAGTTAACAATAAAAATTAGTTATTTTTAACCACAATTAAAAAATTAACACATGCACCTATACAGAATGAGTTGCCAGTCGTTTTATATTGTTTTTAAATTATTAAGGGTGTTGGGTCCAAGTTCTAACCGTAAAATTCAATTTCTTCATTTACTTAACAAGTATTAACTAAATATAATATATCTAATTATGATATTTGTTGAGTAAATTGAAGAGGTCGAATTTTGAAGCTTAACACCCTTAATATCAAGAAAGAGTATTTTAATACAAAAAAAATGAATAAGTACTGCTAAAAGTAATATATATCTCTTTTTACCGACTCTATTATAATCATAATGACATATTAGGGATGTTTGAACACGAAAGCGCGGGCCAATGTAATATTAAGAAATAATCATATTAATTCATATTATATTGATCATCTATTTCTTTAGAGAAGTCTTTTAAACATTTTAAATACTGTACAAATTTTTTTGTTTTTTATACTCGTTTTGAAATAGAGTATCTAATCGATAATTAGCCTTTTAAATTGATAAAAAGTCGTTTTCGCCGAGCAGTGAGCAGTATACGTTTAAAAATATAAAAGAGCTAGGACCTAGAACATCACGTTGGAAAAAGTCATCAAACATTCAGAGAAGAATACCCGCTAATTTTGAGAAAAATGAATAAAATTACAATATATAATAAGAATAATGTCTTATAATACACTTTCTTCTTAATAAAGAAGACGGGCACTATTTGAAAAAAAAATGATAAAAGTTGATAAAAGTATATATGTGAGTGAAGCAGTTTTATCAAAGCTATTTAGATTTAGAATAGCCTCAAAAAATAATTTGTCGAAAAAATAATAGTTGAAACAATATTATATATGCTCCTAGATTATTCGCCGTGACACTTGGGAGTAAAGTTGCCGTCTTCCACAAATGACAAATTCTGACAACTGATCTCAGAGTATCTTGTGCGTTATATGTAAAAACACTCAATGTGGTGTTTATGCCGCTAAAGACACAAAGTGAAATGATTGAATGCTTAAGCTTGTAAGAAAAAATCCGGCTGTGCTACTCTGAAGAATTTTAATTTACATTTTTATATTATTTTAAGCGCATTATCTAATCAATTTACTCATGTATGTAATTTAAGTTCAATTATTGAATTCAATGACAAAACCTTCAGAATCAAAATTTTGCCGCTTCTGCGAACTTGGGATAATGTATTAGAAACTAGTACAGTTTTCGATTTTAAAATGTATATGTATCTAAAGAAATATAGCGGGTAAATAATTTTGTAAAAATAAGTAACGTGAGTTTATAGAAATATATTATGTAAACGTGGAAATTAATATATTAAGAGAAAAATGGAAGAGAACTCTGCTTGGGGACATTAATCGTCTAGAGCCCCTGTCGATTTTGACCCTTGCAGTGCTCTTTTTACAATATGTTGATTGTTGCTACATGTATTAGAACCGCAAAAAAAGTTACACATGATCTAACATGAAATTTATCTCAGTTTTTGTTCATTTTTTTTTTTGAACGGAATACCTGTAACTTTAACCATATAATTATGCTAATATGATATACATCAAGGACTGATATATACATTGTTTGCAACAGGGTTGTTTCGCAATTAAAAATTTTAAAAATTTTCTAAAAACGTAAGCCGGAAAAAACTTATTCAAATTCAAGTCACTCGATTCGAACCACTGACACCTAAGCTGTGATTGGAGGAAAATCCGGCCACAAGAAATATTTTATTGGCTATATTTATTGCATATATGCAATGAGAATGGAAGCAACTCTAATACAGATTTCTCTGTTAAATCATTGATATATAAACTTTAAACAAAGAAATATGTTCGATTTAAATTCAGCGTTTAATCTTATATATCTAGAGTGTGAATGATGTAACTGAATTATGAATAATAAATAATACGCCCAATTAGTTGCTAGAGAAGCATCACTTTCAATTTTCGCGTATCATCTTTTTGCTTGAAAACAGTTTTATTTACCCTTTCCTGTACATAAGGTCTCTCCAAAATTCATTCAATAGAATACTTCCGGAATACGCATACAATACACTTCAGTATTAAATAATATATTGTACATAGAGTTAAAATAGAAAGTAAAATAGCACCTACAATAGTTAAAGCAACTCGCTAATCAGAAATAATGTACGAAAAAGGTCATGAGTTAATCGGATTTAAAAATCTGTACATATTATATATGTATGCAATAAGTTTAAGTAGAATAATAGCCAATGCAATGTAATCTTTCCATTTTTTAGTAGAACAACATGTATTTCTTTTTCACTCTTATTTTAATTAGACGAATTATACATCTTTCTTCATTATTGTAACATCGATTAAAAAGGCAAAAAACTGGCCTAATGAATCAAATTGCACATATTGCAGTCTTACTCAACGAATTACAAGAAAATCCGAAATTCAATATTCTCGTATTCAGTTGAAACGAATCAAATTTTGAAACTGTTCCAGCCACGAAGAGCGAATCGTAAATAATGAATTAATTAATGATATATAAGTATGTGAAAATGAAAAAATTCAAAGGAAATTTGTGTAATACATATACATATTATTGTCAGTAATTTTTGCTGCTATGCTTGGACTTTTCCCCAGAAAATTATGCAATCTTGAACAATAAAACATACGTATAATGGGTACGTACACTCCACTGGACAATCTCAATCAATGCAAATACAAATATACAAATAAGTAATAAATATATTGTAGTTTACAAGAATGTGAATTAAATCAGTTTTCAAAATGAACACTTCTGATTCAGTTTTGTAATTATTTATACAGATTATTCATTTAATTTTCTATCTTATATCCCATTACGTTAAATGCGCTTTAATTAGTGTATTCATCTATTGAAAAAATTTACATATGCAATAGTAGTTTCAATAAATGCTGTCACGTTGTAGGAACATGTTTTTACACGTTTCATTTTTTACACTACCCGCTCAATTTTTAATTTGATTACTATTGAATCGTTTTTTAAATATTTTTCTAATACGTACATGCACCTTTGCAGAGTGAGTTGCCAGTTTTCAGGGGTAAACTAGAAGTTGATTATTACTTACTTAAAACTAGAATTGGTCTAAAAAACCTTTATTCCTTCTTTATACGTACAACAGTTTTGGAATTTTCAGCTCATCAAAATAAGCAATAATAGCGCCACCAAAAAGCTTAAAAAATGATATTCAAAATTTTAAAAATAGAGTAATCTACTTTACCACCATTTCCTTCTAACCGACCGCGTTGTAGCTGTCGGCCTGTCGCGGCTGAAATCGTAAACTGAGCCCGCAACCTGAATCCGAGGATGGTTCTGTTTTTTTCTATCATATTGTCCTATCTCTCTTGCGGTCACGTGACAAGAGAGATGTAGCAATATGGTAGAAAAGGACAGAACCACCTTCGGGTCCAGTGCTCGAGCCGCCTAAAGAGGAAAGAAAAGAGTCCTTCCCTTCCTCAGTCCTCTGCGTCATTTGCTATGCTATATAGCTATAGGAACATTTTGCATGATTGCGAGCAAGTGCAAATTTTGCGTTGAAAATTGAAGTTATTGTCACACAATAAATATACGAAAGTTTTTCTGAAGGATAATACACGATGGGGCGTTTCAGAAGGTAAGTTTTTGCAACTATTTTCATTTCGCTAGTCTAAGAAAATCAATATACGAGTCACTGTGCACTAATGTCCAACAAAGTTCCTACATTCTCGTTGAATGGATTCTTTCACGTATAGAAGCGATTTTAAAGAGAGAAAAGCAATATAATTATTAAGCATTGTTTTCTGATAAAAATGCAATGGAGCAACTCTGTTTTCTTTTAGTAGTAAACGTTATAAATAATTCTTTTCAATGTCAATGTTTAAAATCTGTTAGATTGTTTTAATTTTACATGTTGATGTTGAGAATTTATACATCTTCTAACCTCAAAATCCATTGAAATGTTTATAGTTTTTTTTAACAAGTTTTGAGGATAGTCTCAATTCTTTATAATTAGCATTCCCATGTTCTTATGCAGCCACTGTTTTCACATCACATTCAGACTTACGGCATTTTATTAATATAAACCCCATTTTTGAATATTTTATATGTAGGTTATCTTTCATGAATTTGATCATTTTTTCGACACATATTTTGTTTCCAACTGCTACAATTCACCAACATTATCAAAAGTATATGTAAATGTATTGCAAGAGTAATAAGAATAAACACATCTTTCTTCCAAACTTAACTTTCTTTCGATAATATTTATACTTAAAGATTTGTATTTATTCTACTCATGCACTAATGCAGAACCACTGCAGAACTTGTGTAACGTAAATAGCAAACAAATGAAGGAAGAATGCGTGCCAAATTTGATAGGTATCTAACTTTTCAACAATAAAACAAGTTCAGTGTTAGATTTAAATTATAATCTTGTTAAATTCGATCTCATTCAGTTCCATCTTTTTAAATAAAATTATGGATACAGAGCGAAAGAAAAGTCTAATTTCGAATTCTTCATTTTGTGACAAAATGTTCAAAGAAAAGCATTTCTTCGCTATATAGGCATACTTCAATTATGAAACAGTGTTCACCTGCAGAGCGAAAAGATATTTAATTCTATTCTTTGTTGAATAAAATGAGGAAATTGAATTTTGATTTTAGAACTGGGATCCAATACTCTTAAATAGGGCCCAAAATGATAACAATATAATAATACATTTCAGATGATTAAGCATGTAATTGCTAAATTTTATTTCAGTCGTAGCAGAGAAAGGGACAGGAGGCGTAGATCACGTAGTCGTTCTAGAAGCCGATCCCCACGTGACAGAAGAAACTGGGGAGGAGGTGGTGGTGCTGGAGGTGGTGGTCGAGATCGCGGAGGAAACAGCCGTGGAGGAAGAAATCAGCCAGGTGCTAATTTAAAGAAGCCTAGATGGGATCTTAGTCGTCTTGAACCTTTCAAAAAAGATTTCTACGTCCCAAGTGACGTGGTTCAAAACAGAGATCCTCGCGATGTAGAACAATATAGAAGCGATAAAGAAATCACGTTAAGAGGACGAAACATACCTAACCCTGTATTGAGTTTTGAAGAAGCTGGATTTCCCGACTACGTTCTCAAAGAAATCAAGTACGTAAAATATAATTGATAAATTTATCCGCCAAAGGAATAATCGAAAGATTTTTACATTAACGATTTTATTTTTTAGGCGACTAGGATTTAAGGAGCCTACTGCGATTCAAGCTCAAGGCTGGCCGATAGCTTTAAGTGGACGGGATATGGTGGGAATTGCGTCAACAGGATCAGGAAAAACTTTATCCTATGTTCTTCCTGCCATTGTCCACATTAACAGTCAGCTTAAGCTCTGTCGTAAAGATGGGCCCATCGCTCTAGTTTTAGCTCCGACTCGTGAATTAGCTCAACAAATTCAGCAAGTTGCAGACGACTTTGGACACTCATCTGGAATTAGAAATACGTGTTTGTACGGAGGTGCTCCAAAGAATGCCCAAATCAGAGACCTAGATGGAGGAGTGGAGATAGTAATTGCCACTCCAGGAAGACTTCTAGATCTACTTGAATCAGCAAAAACAAATTTAAAACGATGCACTTACCTTGTTTTGGATGAAGCCGACCGTATGTTAGATATGGGATTTGAACCCCAAATTCGAAAAATAATAGAACAAATCAGACCTGATAGACAGACTTTAATGTGGTCAGCCACATGGCCCAAAGAAGTTAAAAATCTGGCTGAGGACTTCCTTAAGGACTATGCTCAGATCAATGTCGGCTCGCTGCAGCTTGCAGCTAATCACAATATTTTACAGATTATTGATGTTTGTCAGGATTATGAAAAAGAATCCAAGTAGGTGCTAAAAGAGTTTACTTCCAAAGATTATATATGCATATGATTTTATGGTACAGAATTTTGATAATATATTTCTTCCAGGCTAAGTACACTTTTAAAAGAAATCATGGCCGAAAAAGAGAATAAGACGATAGTATTCATTGAAACAAAACGTAGGGTAGATGAAATTACTAGAAAAATGAAAAGGGAAGGATGGCCAGCAGTTTGTATCCATGGTGACAAAACGCAACAGGAAAGAGATTGGGTTTTACAAGGTAAATTATTCTCTAATATATATTTTCTAAGTTAACTCTTTAATCCTGAGCTCATTTTAACAATTTTTTTTAATTCAGATTTTAGGTCCGGTAAAGCACCGATTCTCGTGGCCACTGACGTCGCTGCACGTGGTCTAGGTGAGTGAGCATAATCTTTTAATAAACAATAATTACAATTTAAAGTAAACACTGTTATATCGTGAAGTTTTTGAAATCACGATATTGTTAAATCAATTTAACGAAATTTAACTTTAAATTTTTTAATTACTAAATGTAAAAAATTGAGAGCATCTAGTTTTCCTAAAGATATAAATGCAAAGCATTTTCAAAAGAGTTTTGTTAACTTAGTTTAAATAAAATTTTGATTTATTTGATAGATATCAATTTCACGAATTTAATCTTTTTTTGTTGGGAATACTTATTAATTTGCTGATAGGATCATATATATAATATATATGAATTAAGTTAATAAGCAGATGTCTATAACTACAATACACTTTCGGTTCTGTACCATGGTGTCTAATAATTTAAAAGAAATGTTAGGTACTTTTTAATGAATAAATTTTGCAAGAAATGACATAATTGTTTTATCATATTTTATTAAACACCATGCGTTTTTCAGACTATATTTTTTAATGGTACTTAATGAATTAAAAGTATAAATTAACCCGTATATCTCATGACAGAAATAATATCCGAAAAAAAAGAGCAAAGTAGTGAAAGTAGTGTATTGTAGGAAAAGATATAGAAAGTTTTAATGTAGAGTATGTAAAATAATGAAACTAAAAATGAATCAATATGATTGCAGAGGCACATTGCGCGCAGGCCCACGCCGGGTAATGCAAAGCATATGAGGGTGCCCCGCCGCCTCTTTATTCGGTGGTGCACTGGTTTGCATTGTCTGCGCTGGCTGCTGCGCGTGCCTCTAATCGTCAATTATGTGACGGGCCAATCTGGGCCTAATCGTGCCCCACTTTATCTGCCTACGTACCGGACGTTGGTCCCACACTACGCCATTCGCCACCTGGTCTGTCCAAGTTGGTGTTGCCAGAATAGTGTCCCTTCCACTGGCCACTCGAGCTAATCAGACCTGACAGCGGTTCAATGAGGTGGTGGCATGATAGCAGATGCCAGAGCCTCTTGCGAGACTTTAGCAACAGAGCGGCGGAGGCTGTAGCTGGAGCGAGCGCAAACAGCCAGCAGCCCGTACGTTGCTAGCGACACTCGCCCACTGCTTAATTTTAGTATGATAGTTAAAATCAAGTTAATCGATATATATGTATATATATATATATATAAATTTATATAGATATATATATATATATGTGTGTATAAAAATATAATATATTTATTTCATGTGCATTCATCCAATGTCACTACATATCTTCATTTCCTTAAACCCTATCCTATTCTATATTCTAGTCAAATAACAATTCCAAACCATCTCATTTTACTAACTTTTGATACGAGTAAGCACTACTACACGTCTTGATTCTAATTCCTTTTGCTTCTGCCAATATCTATTTGCTTACATTTTCTCGCAATTGTCTTACAAGAAAAAGTATCACGAAAGAAACAAGTCGAGATGTTTACATATATTGTAAAGGAATTGGAGTCTATATAAACGCAATAGTTCGTGTTTTATCACAACTTAATGCATTGAGATTAAAAAACTCTCTGAGAAAATTTCTTAAAATAAACAGTATTGTAGATTTTCTTCGCTGAGAAATGTATTGAATCATTTAAATATGGAATTTATCATTTGAGAAATTACAAGTTTATGCTGTTGTTTTCTATATCTCTAACTTTACGAATTAAGAAAGAAACTTTCTTTGAGAGGACAGGCAGGTACTCATAAAATTCAGATTGAGATTAACTTTCAAAACACTGTAAATTGGTAACTTTTTCCGAATCTTGACAGTTTTATAAAAAATAATAGTAGTTAGAAATTTCTCGATTATTAATATGCCATGTTATTTTCAGACGTTGAAGACGTCAAGTTTGTAATCAACTTCGATTATCCATCTTGCTCCGAAGATTACGTGCACCGAATTGGCCGCACTGGTCGTCGTCAGAAAACTGGAACTGCCTACACATTCTTTACACCCAATAATTCTAACAAAGCAAATGATCTAATCCAAGTGTTAAAAGAAGCGAATCAAGTTATTAATCCAAAGCTACTAGAACTTGCCGACGGTAGAAGCGGCGGTGGTGGAGGTTTTGGTAGACAACGAGGTAAATAGTAAAATAAATAATTACTCTACCATCGTCTATTTGGAAGCATTTCATAGTTTTAAGACAAAATATTTTCATGTTTGTAGGAGGCAGAAATAGATGGCGTATGAGAGGGGGAGGCCGAGGCGAAAGAGAGCGCAGTTTTTCAAGGAGTAGAAGTAGAAGTAGAAGTTCGCAACGAAATGGAAGAGGAAATCGTCGAAGTTACAGCCGGAGCTATTCTCGCAGTCGCAGCCCTGTTAATCGCACAGGCAAGTCGTCAGCCAGTCCTCGTGGTGAAGGCTCTTCAGTTAAAAATCCATCTCCTACTCCCTCTTATTCAACTATGGCTCCTGTTCCTCATTTAACTCATCCTCTGCCTCCATCTCTTCCACCACCACCTCCTCCTCCTCCTCCAGCTGATAACATTCAGAATTCACAAATTCCACAATTCTATGGTTTGCCACCTCTTCCACATCAACCTCCTCTTCCTCATCAACCTCCTCTTCCTCAGCAACCTCCTCTTCCACACCAGCCTCCTCTTCCACACCAGCCTCCTCTTCCACACCAGCCTCCTCTTCCACATCAGCCTCCTCTTCCTCATCAGCCTCCTCTTCCACCACTTCCTCCAATGGGTCCTATGGTCAATATTTTAGGGTGTGCTCCTCGCTCGAACTTTACATCCTTACCTCCTTTACCTCGAACTTTACCTCCTTTGCCGAGGGTGAACTACCAGAACCAGAACGCGCTGCCTTCCTCGATCAATGGCTTGCAAAATTCAAAATTTTGAATAGCACCGGATCCTGCTCTACCGTATGGTGGTTTCAAGGTTTGTTTAGATTCTCCCGGGTTCTTGTCGTCAAGTTTGTTTGGACTAAGCAATGTGTAGCACAGTAAACAAACTCCTTCGAAAAACAAGGATTAATATTTGTTCAGTTTCGATTTGAGGTACATTCATTCTAAGTGTATCCTTAAACGGAAGGTCGAGACTGACTTGGCGATTTGAATCGAATAATGAGGGGGGAGGGCATGTTTAAGTCAAGGACGACATACTAAGTTACATGGTTTAAAGACGATTTATCCTTAAAAGAAGGAAAATTAATCAATTGATTTTCTTATTTGTCACTTACTATATTCGATTTCAAATCAACCAGTGTTAACACTATAACTTCGAATTTCACTAGATTGCTCAATGAACTGCATCAACATTTCGTTATTTATTTTAGCTCTTAAGCTATTTTTTCAAAAACCTGGAATATTTCTTACCTCTTCATTCAAGAGTGATTGTAAGTTCCTCTTGAAAAACTTCAATTTAAATTTCTGTAAGGATCAGAAACTCCACCTTGGCTGAGAAACGTTTAATGCAATACTGGTTCATTAGAAATGGAATACTTCTATTTCGAAAATGAGTTTATCTGAAGAACAGAAAGATACCCTCAATGCAATCATAAACTCGTAAAGTCTAATTGACTTTATTCCACAACTTGGCAGATCGAACTATTGTTGATTTTACTACTAGATCCAGAAAATAATTTGATATCGCCAATTCATTGATTCATTCAGTCCATTCTGCACAAATACCGTTTTAAGGGTTGACGTACTTGAAATTCCTATTTCTAGGGTTTGAAAATGTTCATTTATTTATAGCATAAACTTACTCCACTCCAATTTACTAAATCCCATTTAAATCCTTTCGAAATCTATGGTTTGTTACTTAATAATTTTATTTTGCATGTAGATTATTATTTTTTATTTATTATTGCATGCACATTATAAAAATAAGGTTTATGAAGAAAAAGGAATGAGTACAGATAATTTTGTACTTTGTAGATACTATGGTTGAAATAACAAGTGCGTCTCTTCTTAAAATTTAGAGAAGCTCTCGCGTTTCACCCAAGTTTACTTTATTTATTCATCTTCTTTTAAGAATAAGTTATGCTGGATAACTGTATTAGCCCATTCAAGATTTTAATTTGATTCTAGTCGATAAAAGTTTCATAAAAGCTTTTTGTTTGATTTTTTGTTTTGCGGATGGGTTAATGGGTAGCTGAACGATTTTAGATTTCTACTGCTTTCTATAATGCATAATCCAAATTTTACTTTTACAGAAGTCATTGGAAAAAGTTACTGGAGCAGTGAAAGGTGATCATCATCTACCAAGCGATGAAAATATTATGTGAAACAACACAATACGACTAATATGGACAAACTTCTATATACATAAATGTGACGTGCTTAAAAATTTTTATTTTGTGCGTCCAGAAAATTTTAATTTACTTTGGAAAACTCGTGTAGTATAGGGTATACAAATTTAGTGTTCACTTTCAATTCATTCCTTTTTATATAGACAATATAGATTGTTGTGTATTTAGACCTTTTTTCGTAAGATAGACTAAGGTAAATGTGGAAGCGATTAAGGCTGATTTGAGATTTCAAATGCTATTACTTTGGACGTGTCAGTGATTATCAATAGTATTCGAGCACAGATATAAAAAATTGCTTTTATTAATTGTAGAAATCACTTTCCTATATGATTTTACCATTTGCCAGTACCCGGTAGTGACGATAAGCTCCGCATTTACCTAACATTATTGTACAGTATTGAGCATTAAATTTTTTTTTTATGTGATCAGTTGGAAATCTCTTCTTTTTTTGTAAATTTGTAAACCCAGACTGTATTAATTGACTAAGAATATGACTCATAACTTTTTTATTGTTTGTGTGCAACCATTTTGTGATTAAATGTATAAATAAATAAATAAAAATGATAATTGTTTCGACTTGTTTTTTTTACCTAAATAAAATTCATTTCGGATACTTGATGTAATTACAATGAATAAAAGAATGATTAGCTATAAAGGGCGAAAAAACATTTAATTACATATAATATTTATGAAGTAAAATGAAGAAATATAATTTTGAAGTTAGAACTTTCATCAACATCAGCACTGTTAACAAATATAATATTTGGAAAAAACAAATATCGAAGTTAGAACTAGGATCCAACACCCTTAAGAACAAGTTTGGTGAATCAGAGATCCCTGGATGAATTAAAAATCATCCTTTTTTTCCTTTTTGATTTTTAATATCCGTTTTACACATTCAAAGGCCGACAACGTGAGTCAGCTTTTATAATTGCAATCATTAATCTAAAACTAAAAAAATTCAGACGAAATACATGTATAGCAAGTGTTAATTTTGTCTAATTCTACTTTCGATGATGATTCTGAAAGAAGTATAAATTTAATTTTTGTAAATCTAGAAGTTTAAAATGTCAGGAATTAAGTTGAGGAAAGGAAGCCCTACCTAGTCCCTGAAGGCTCTAGGAAAAAGAACAAAATAAAATCGATTTGGTTCAGCGCATGCGTGAGATCACGTGGTGCCGTGCCCGTTTCCTGCTTGCTGGTCGTCTCTCGTTCTCAGCGCAAGAAAATTGGGTAAGTTTTATCATAGTTTTTCCCTAAATCGCATTTCCCTATAATCCTCAATTTTCTAACAGCATTTAAATGCAAAGCTCTTCAATTTGTCAAAACAAAATTGGAATGTGGGTAGTTACGTCAGACTGAGAAATTGGACGATTTCGTTGTTCACAGGTTTGATTGGCATTAACGGGAACAAGAGAAAGTAGACCGTGAGTCCTCGCTCAAAATCTTGAGGATGTACAGCAACGGATATTCCAATCAAACATCGTAAGTAAATTCGCGTAATATTGACCCAAGTATTCCTTGATACACGAAAGTAAGTAGGATCGATAATGCCTGGGCAGCTTACATATCGCGAGTCGCCATTTTGTGTAGACGTCGATACTTTGCAAGATTTTCCATTAAAGTAAAGTTAAATACAAGAAAGTCATTTCTCGGTCATTATCCAAAGAAATTTACAATTCTTTCAGTGTTTTGTCGGCAATTTCTTGTTACGCTTTGTGTATACACGTCACCTTCAACATTTTTGTTACCTATTAAATAATTGTTATATGGAAGATTATTTAAATACTAGGTAGATAGTAATCAATTGATGCAAAGAAATATTTAATTTATCTTTTACAGTTAAAAATGTTAATATTTCAGATCTTTTCATGAGAATTATAGTGCTTCAAAGCGAAAACTTTTCCTCTTATAACAGGCAAATTATGTACAATTAATCTTAATTTAGATAGCAATATGTTATTAATTTTGCAAAGTTGTGTGTATAAAAAAGTGCGAAAATTCTAAAATTTGATACCAAGAATTAAAAACTTCCATTCTAGCTCAAACGTTTTAAACTTGAATTAGAAAATAAAAAGCATTCGTTTACTTCTTAAATGTTAAAAAATATCCGTGTTGCACTTGCATTTACCCGGAAAATTATCGGAAATTCAACTTCAATCCAAAATTTCACATTAAGTGCACTCCATTTTGTCGAAAGTCTAAACGACTCCAAAACGTTGCGAACGTTGTAAACGTTCACCTTGTCTAAGGTAGATGAAAAAGTAAGTAGTGGGTCATGCAATTAAATTAAATATTCTTTAAATTTAAATTAATATCAGTATTAGGATAAACTAGATCACTTTTAATCGTGTTAAATTACGTAGATATGAACTTTACAAATGGTGTAAAGATTTTTTATGGTTTCAGGTACCTAGGGCTATTTAACATTCATTTACAATTTAAAGGTGTTGGTTCTGGTTTAGAAGAGGTGTGGTAACAGAGCAAAAAAACATTTAAATAATTTTTCTGCGAAACGTAGAGTTCGAAATCTACCCTCGAAATTTGATCTCATTTTTAAAAATATAGTTTAGCTGCAGAACGAAAAAATATCTAATTATAATGTTGGTTAAGTTAAAATGAAGAGACCAAATTTTAGACTAAATTAGACATAACTGGTACAAAAATTGCATAAGCTATCTAACATAAAAAGTTTCAGGCCCAGAGGGAACAGAGAGTTCGGAAACAGGAAAGGGGGTGGTACTTACTGGAACAGCCAGCAACAGACACAGAACGATTACGGACTAAAGAAGTCAAACCTCAAGAAAATGCCTGGTGATCTGTTGAAGAAGCCAAATTGGGATTTAACATCTCTACATCCTATTCAGAAAAATTTATACGTTCCCCACCCAAATATAATGAATCGTACGCCTGATGAGGTTGCCAAGTACCACATAGACAAAGAAATTACCGTCAAAGGAAACAATACTCCCTTTCCGATTCAGGCATTTGAAGAGAGTAACTTCCCTGATTATGTAATGGAGGAAATCAGGAAGCAAGGTTTCCAGGAGCCAACTGCTATTCAGGCTCAAGGGTGGCCTATTGCGCTGAGTGGCAGAGACATGGTGGGAATTGCACAAACCGGATCTGGAAAAACTTTAGCCGTAAGTCATCTTACTGATTAGCATTTAATTTTTTATATAAGCGATTATAATAAAATTTTTGTTTTCAAGTATTTAAATTTTATGTTTTATTTGTTATTTCAGTACATCTTACCAGCAACTGTACACATCAACAATCAGGCCCGCCTAAGTCGTGGGGAAGGTCCAATTGTGTTGGTTCTTGCACCGACAAGAGAACTTGCACAACAAATTCAAACAGTCGCACGAGATTTTGGTTCCTCGTCATGCATTCGCAACACTTGTATTTTCGGCGGCTCTCCAAAGGGTCCTCAAGCACGTGACTTGGAACGAGGCGTTGAAATTTGCATCGCCACTCCTGGGCGACTCATCGACTTTTTGGAAAAAGGTACAACTAATTTACGAAGGTGCACGTATCTCGTCCTAGACGAGGCTGATCGTATGTTGGATATGGGATTTGAGCCCCAGATTAGAAAAATCATTGAGCAAATTCGGCCAGATCGCCAAGTACTTATGTGGTCCGCAACCTGGCCAAAAGAAGTTCAAGCACTAGCTGAAGATTTTCTCACCGATTACATTCAGATTAACATCGGTTCTTTGATGTTGGCTGCGAATCATAATATTCGTCAAATAATTGAAATTTGCCAAGAGCACGAGAAAGAGATGAAATTATCGAAGTTACTGCGAGAACTTGGATGCGAACGTGGAAATAAAACGATTATTTTTGTTGAAACTAAGAAGAAAGTCGACGATATTACCAAGGCTATCAAGCGGGAAGGATGGTCGGCAATCGCTATCCATGGAGATAAATCACAACCTGAACGTGATTATGTACTCTCCGAGTTTAGAAATGGTAAGACTGCGATATTGGTGGCAACTGACGTGGCAGCTCGTGGTTTGGACGTAGAGGACGTAAAGTACGTCGTCAATTTCGATTATCCTAATAGTTCCGAGGATTACATTCATAGGATAGGACGAACGGGTCGTTGTCAAAGTGCTGGAACAGCTTACGCTTACTTCACGCCCAACAATGCTCGTCAAGCTAAAGAATTGATCGCCGTCCTTGAGGAGGCTGGTCAAGTAATCAATCCTCAACTCGCGGAAATGGCGAACTCGCAAAGACACCAGTACGGCAAGGGAAGGCAACGCTGGAGCCACAGTCGAAGCGCCAAGGAGAGCAACTCGATGGGCAGTCCAAGAAACAATCACAGTCCCACTTCAAATGGATGGCAAAGTCAGCACAACGGTTTGGTCCAACAAAATCTGAACCAGATGAGCAGCAGTCATCAAAATATACGTCAGCAGAATGGTTATCAGAACAACAGGCAGAATAGCTACCAACAACAACAACAACAACAACAGCAACAACAACAGCAGCAACAACAGCAACAGCAACAACCACGTCAGACAAACAGCTATCATCACAACGGAGGATACCAGTCCAATGGTACAGGAATGCAAAACACCTATCAAACTCCGTCTGCGCCTAGATATCAGAATAGAGTTGGCTATCTAGGAAGTCGCTTTAACAACCGACAAAACAGTTTCAATGGAGGTCAAAGTGGACAGAGCATGTACTCCATGCCTCCGCCATTCATGATGCCTTCCGCTGGACATACCGACAGCAGCATCCAAAGCCTAGTTAACAACAAGTTCTTCCAAACCAACCGACCACCGCCAGGTCCCAACGCCTGTGCTTATCAGTCAATGGGCTATGGACAGTTCCAGGCTGTGCCACCTTATGGATACCCGTACCCACCAACACCGGTACAACAGTGACGCCTTCCAAGAGGTAAAATTTCAGGAATTCGGGTTAAATAAGCGAGTACTTGAAACCCAGCCCTATTCTCTCGTACAGATGATTGTTTGCGTGGAATAGTAGGTTTTTTCGCTATGTTCTTAATGTAATACTTGGTAATTTGTTTAATTTTTTCCTTTAATCAGACTATTCTGGAATGGTGCTGAGATTTGGTTATATCAAATTAGGCTCAAAGCGAAATAGAGTTTTGAACATCCGGAATTCGTCGATGTAAAAAAAAAGTACGAGCCATCGAATGAAGGCCTACACTACCCAATCGATTGTTTATCCCAGATTGAGCCTCTCTAGTGCTCTTAAAATTTTGTTCCCTTGTGGCACATTCCAGGCTAGTTGGTGTAGCGATATCTATTAGAAATGGTATATCGATATATTAATATTGAATATTGGTCGCAACCACGAATATAGTTACGGTGGTCGACCCTATGGTAATTGAATAGTAATCTTTTTGCGATAACTATGTAAACTACCTGTATGCTTTTCTGAAATGCACGAAACATATAGAAGGGGGGTGGGTTAGGATTAATAATTTATAATTTATTTATACCTTGGGTGTGGACAGAAGACGCTTTAGAAGGAAACACGAAGGCCTTTTGCATAAAAATTAAGCTGTGCGCCCAATTGAAACGACCGTGTTCTAGAGAAATCCAAAATGAGACGTTTGCGTCTTGTTATATGTAAGATTTCTTTCCGCTAGAAAAGCCGCAGTCCGATTGGAGAGATCTTTCGTATATGAAAAAGTTGTAATTTTACGCCAAATACTGAGAAATACGATCTTCCAAGCTGTCCAAGAAACAAATCAAATAACGAATGAACGGTTTGTTTACCCGGAGTTAGAAAAAGAGGCTAATGGAAATTCGGGCGTGTAGTCACATGGCTGTGCATCTCGGAGCAAAGCTCTTTGTATCTTATTTTTGTATCGAAAGTAAATACGATATAACAGAAACAGTATCGTTTGATGATTATGCAATTGGCCACCGAGTGGCCTTGCTTTACATCCCAGAATGCGGCGGGGACGTGCAGGCTAGTCGCGAGCTAAAAAAACTTGAATCGTACCTGTGTTTTAGTTTCTCGCGTAAAAATTCTGACCACATTTTAATTTAGCAAACAGTAAGAGTCTAGGTTGTTATATAATACATAAATGTTTAATAGGCTGCATAAAATATTATACTACACTACCTACACGTGAGGCTAGCAGTCATGTTCCATACGCGTATAATACAACGCGATTAAACATGTTGTTTATTGGTAATGGGTCGCTACAGCGATCTAATCTACCAAGCTCCGTGTAACTTTTTGCGAGCCTCCAGATCCTCGGAACCAAAGTCGTTTTAACTCTCTGCAAACTAAATATTAATGTCTATTTTTGTTTCAAAGGAAACAGTTCCTTGGTACTATCGTCACTTATCGCCAAGTTAAAATTTATACTCAACGCTTTGTATTTCAAAACGCACATCGATTTCTAAGGCTTTGGAAATAGGGACTTTGGGCTACTTCAGATCGTCTGAAAAATTCTCAATTTCCACGAGTACATTGGGAGAATAAACTCGCTTTTACATTCAATGTATTTAAAATACTGTCGAATTTTTTCTACTTTTATGATAGTATTGATTAGATATTCGATCAACTTACAAAGATTAAATCTTCTAGAATTGTCTATGTAATGAAATTCACAGAAAGTTTCAAAAGTTTTTTTTTCCCTTAAAACTCTGAATGTAACGAGTATATAAAATGCAGATATCGAGAGTCAGAAAACTGGAGGCTCCCGCACATTGCGTACGCCCTCTATCAAATTAAACAAATTAACAATTTCAAGATGTAATCAGTAAAATTTACATTTTTAAAACAACGATTTCTAGTAACTGTATATTTTCTATCTGTTTTCAGTTCCTAATAACGCAAAGAATTCGAATTGTAAATTCAATATGAAGTTCTGTTTCGATAACAGTTTCCAAAATTTTGCTGAAAAATGAAAAATTTTAAACTTGATAGTGGGAGTGCGCGTAGTTCTGTGATATGTATGATGTAGCGTATTAATAATAGGAAACTTATCTCATCAGTTTTATATGTGGTATATCATATCATATTAATCTCGATGGTAATTGCGAAACGTGCTATTGACTTAGAAAAAAAGTCAAAAGATAAAAAAGCAGTCTTTTTGCGAGTCTCCCAAGAATAGGTCGATATCGAGGGAAATAATAGGTACGAAGCATCTTGTACTATTATCGTAAATTACTTTCTAAAATTTATAATGTGAAAAAAGTCGTTAATTACAGCTTATCTGCGATGGTCACACCTTATATTCTCAATTACACGTAAAAAGTGCAAATGCGCTGCCGCTGTGTCGCCAACTGATGAGAAAGATAGGCGTGCTTTTTTAAAAGAAGAAAAAACCCCCCATTCAACGAGTGCGTGAGATCAAAAGTCGAAATAAGGTCTAAAGTGCCGATTCGCTTTGTTCATTTCTTTCCCCCCTTTATTATTATATTAAATATTCAATTTCTAATCGTTTTTTTTTTTACAAAGAAACTCGTAATATAACTCGACAACGATATTAGGTGATTAATTTGTTTTTGTTATTCAGTTGTAATGCAAATAAGATTTTTGATCTTGCGTTTCTCAAAAAAAAATTTTTTTTCGTGTATATTCCTTTCGTAAAAGAAACAATGCGTGAATGTCGCGCCTCAGTACGCCGGTAATAGTTGATTAAAAGGGAAAAAAAAAGAGATCGACAATTGCTGAGAAAATAAAAAAAAAGTACCTTTGTAACAAATGCTGAGTGCTGTGATATCACGTACATAAACCTTTTTATTATTAATAAAGATAAATACGCATATTGTAATGTTAACGAATATTATCTCCTTTAATATGAAGACTGAATCTCTCGCCAATTTATATACGAGTTTAGCAGCCGCAAGTACACGTTCACATACTGTACGCAATATATTATATTTTATATATTTGGATGACGCCGTCCTGGTTGGACGCGGCTATAACTGTTACGTTAGTTCGATAGCGGGTGGATAACTCTGCAACGTTATCAACACAATTATCTTGTGGGTTCCAGTTAGTATTTTATATGTTCAATAAAATTCCAATGTAGAAGGAGGTGTTTCCTTTGCATATGCAATTTCAAGTTTTAAAAAAAGTGTTTCAAGAATTCAAAATTTGTACATAGTCCCAAAAATTCTTTGAAAAAGAAAAGACAACGATTCGTAATTTAATTTGGTAATGAAAAGAACCCACAATCAGTCTCGTCAGGGAAAAATATATTTTTGGTGTCGTCTGTATTTGACACTTTACAGCGTAGCGTAATTGTGCTGATTGTGTACGACGATAAAATGGTACTGCTTAACTCCTACCTTTCTCGTACGTATATGCACCACTGCGTACACAATATAAAAAAATCGGCATCGCCCCTGTTCGTTGAACGATTGAACGATTGAACTAATGCTCTTGAAAAGTAGTCATCTACTTCGTACAGCATCTTATGCATCTCTGCGTTAGTGTTAATTGTCTAATTATTTTGTATCGTCTCTCCAATAATAGTTCGCAAGGCCTGTTGGGAACGTATTTTATTTATATTTTCAAATATCTGCGCATGTATTAACGTGTTTCAGAGAACAAACTACTACCAGAATCTAGTCAAAATTGTTATAATATCACTAAGTCCTAACGGAGTTGAAATACTCGTTTTGAGTTTCGTCCGTCATTTCATTGCAGCACTAAATATGCATTTCTCGCGTTGACCTCGGTGTTTACCAAGTTTAATTCAGTAATGAACTTTTCATAAATGAATGAAGGGTGTTTTGTGGAGGCCTTCATTTTTTTGAGCAACCAGTTTTATGCTCAATACAATCAAACTGTTATGAAGTGATATTATAAATATAAAAAGAGGTATTATATCGTGTAAATTGAGCGAACTTGACGGGCATATATAAGTTTTTATATTTGATACTAGTTTATGATAGTAAAAAAAGAAGAAAGAGAATACTAAGAAACTGTTCCCTGGACGTTAGCGAATGATTAGTTTTTACAAGAGAGAAAGAGATGATTATTGTGAAGAGGCGTATTTATTTTTTGACCATGACATAATTTGGAGGAGCAGTGATAATTAGTATGCACGTATGAATACGAATTTACTATGATTCTTGCTGAAAAAAGAATAAAAGTAACGTCCTTTAATAAACGAGGCACCAAAATGCCCTCTGCAGTGCTCGTGTAAACATTATAATTTGTGAGATTTGAGCTAAAAAAAAGAGGCGGAGACAAACTCGATCGTTATTTTAAGACCGCAGGAAGAAAGACAGTTCGACAAAAAACGATAAGAAATTAAGATACTGCTCTACATTCAGATTCTCTTCTGTAGGTTTCACGAAGTGCATTTCTTCTATGTTATACAGTATTATGATAGAAAATAAAATAATAAATACATAAACTTATTGTCTACTCTTTACCCTTTTACCTTTATCAATTTTCCCATTTTTAAACTATTGTGTTTTCTTCCTTGAGGATGTTTGTCCCAAATTCAATTTTTTCGTTTTATTCAAGAAGTTTTATAAGTAGATATTTTTTCGATTTGTAGTGCTTCTCAATTATAAAATAAAAGTTTGCGGACAGAGCGAAAAAATGTTTGGTTTTAATACTTTTTTTTTTGCAAGAGGAAAGAAGTGAATTTTCAAATAAGATTTCAAAATTTTTTTGTTTTATTCCAAGTTCTATGAATTTAGATTTTAAAATGAATGGGGATGCAATTTTAGACGATTTAAATATTAAATTATTAACGTTTTCAATTATAAATGATTAAATTTCAAATCCTTTTATTTTAAAAATATTTCCTGGATACACAAAGTGTTAATACTTTAATCAGCTTTAATTAGAAATAAATTGCACATTTCTTCCTGCTTGCCAGGTTAAAAATTGCAATAGCAATTAAAATTTTCTTTTCTTTTGATAAGAATGTTTTACTCTGGGATTACTATTATTTGTTTGTTTTTTTAAAGTATATATCATTAGATCAACAAATACAACGAAATTTGGTATGTTTGATATTTTCATGTATACTATCAGCAGCTATCAGAAATAAATAAAAATTTTTTATTAAAGCAGGCGAACTTATTATTGGAACCAAAATATATCTTTACTTGGTACTTCACTGGAATAGCAATTATTGCCGCTTGATGCCTTGATCATTCAGGAAAGAAGATCAAATTCAACTTAAACCGTCTCTTGTAAACGGACAAAACTGTTTTTCAAACTAATATTAAATCGAAAATTAAACATTAATTCCCAACATATTTGTCCTATAATTTTCTATAAAGGAAAATACTTAAATAATTAAGAAAAACTATATTAATGACTCTGATTTGACTCAAGTAGTATTCAGAATAGGGAATGGGGAAGCTCTTGATTGGTCGAAAAGAAAATCAATCTGTTACACTAATGCGCATAACTCATTTTAAATCGTTTTGCGCAGACCTGGGCATTCCCCCCATGTCCCTCTTCTATTCCGACTGGAACAGACTCATTTCCGTATTCCATCCGTTTCGTTCTTTCTGTCCCTAACTGCGGCACGGGTAAGATGTTCTTCTTCTTCGTATTTGTAATTTTTATACTGTGAATAGTTGAAAACATGGAAATAGTTCAACAATTGTTTTTACGTGATAGTAGATTGTTCAATAAGAAATGCTGTCTTCATTTGTTCATTTTTTTTATAACAATTGAATAATCTTCGTTTCTTCTGCTACAGAAATAATTGCCGCTATTTAACATTCGACAACATCTTGTTGGAAATTCAGAAGGCAGGAAAAGAAAAAACCAATCATGTAAGTAAAAAACAAAACAAACAATCGATATATCCTAAAATGGCCACGTTTATTGCACCATGATCCGTTCCTTTTGTGCATTACATTTGAGCATTTTTGAGGTTCCTTATCGTTGATAGTCATTATCTTACTTGGTTTATTGTAAATTCGTAAACGTGACCCCCCCCCATTTTTTTTGCGTTTTTAATTTATTTAGTTTGGAATCGTTTGAGATTTTTTAACTCGCGCTCCGTAATGGCCGCTCTTGAAAAGGTAGTTCTTCGTTCAGTCTCCAACAGGATGGCGGCCATTTTACGTAATATATATTCAAACCAACTTCTATTGATCCTAACATGTAACACTCGAAATAAAAAGTAACAAGAATCAATTCCCTGCTTGATAATCCAAGTACTTGCGAAGGTTTCACGTGAAAAAAGTACTAATCATTTGACATGTGCTCTCCATTTCCGGTAATCACTAATTTTGCGCATCTACAATAGGTTTATGTAACTCAGTCAGGTTAAAAATTGCAATAGCAATTCAAATTTAGTTTTCTTTTGATAAGAATGTTTTACTCTGGGATTTCTCATGTTTGTTTGTTTGTTTTTTTAAAGTATATATCATCAGATTCAACAAATACAACGAAAGTTGGTATGTTTAATATTTTCATGTACTATCTTTTTTATAGGTGATGATGCCTAATGAAGACACAAAATAATAGAAAATATATGATCTAATAGTATTCAAAAGACTTCAGTTAAGCACGTTAGATATTTTAAAACTTTTTTTTGTGTAAAGTGAAAAAAATCGATATTGCGGTTTGAATTTAAATTCAAAAGCATTAATATAATCTATCATTTCAACATATTTCCGTCTAAACTTAGCACGAATGGTTTTGCATATATTTCTATAATAATTGGTAGTGTTTCTATAATGTACGAATTAAATTAAACATTTATTTTGTGAAAGTATGAACTCTTCATGAACTAAATACAAAAATCAATTTAATTAGTTGTATTATGAAAATGATGATCTCAGTGCTTTACTTTCAAGATGCAAACTGAGGCTACATAGTTATTTCTTCTTTCAAGGATACGCACATTTAGTGGTGTACTTGGAATATTGCGCCGGTTAGTACTTGAACTATTATTTACCAACCTCAGTGCAATATTTACATAGAGCTAGATTTATAAGATGTGACTGGAATATAAATTCTGTTACAACTTAGAATACCAGGTCATATTATTCAGACTCAAAATTAGACTTCAAGTTTTTAATATTAAGATTTATTAAAAATAAATTATTTTTCTTCATGTAATGTGGAACCTGGTGCATTTTACTAACGGATAGAAAGAACCTTCCATTTTGGCATGCCTCCATTTTGCAAATTCGATGGAGCATGAATGCTTGTGGAAGGAAGATTAAAGGTGTGAGCTATGCCTTCGGAGTCCACACATTATGTCTGGAACCGTTTCTCAATGTTCACTACAATTTTATTTTTTAATCCCAATCCTGTTTTGATTTAATATCAATGCGAAACGTGTACAATTTTTCTGATTAGGAAAATATTTTTGTTATATAGGACATACGGAGGATCATCCACTGGCGGTGGGTACCGTAATGGCGGAAGTACTAACAGAAGCATGGGTGGTGGAGGAGGAGGTGGAGGACAAAGGAATGGATATGGAAGTGGAGGCAGTGGTGGTGGCGCTCGTTTCGGAAATCGTGGAGCTAGCGGCGGTAGCTACGGTGGAAACTCTGGACGTGGTGGTGGACGAGGCGGCGGTAACAGTGGAAACATCTCTGGAAACAACTTGAGAAAGCCAAATTGGGATTATGAAAACCTCAAGCCCTTCAAGAAAGACTTTTACGTCCCACATCCCAACGTTCAAGGTCGCCATCCCCGTGAAATCGAGCAGTTCAGGGAAGAAAGTAAAATTACTCTCAAGGGCAGCAAAGTGCCCAACCCAATTCAGTTTTTCGAAGAAGGTAACTTCCCAGATTACGTGATGCAAGGAATTAGGAAGCAAGGGTTCTCTGAACCCACGGCCGTCCAAGCTCAAGGTTGGCCCATTGCTATGTCAGGTCAAAATATGGTTGGTATCGCACAAACTGGATCAGGAAAGACTCTTGGCTATATTCTGCCAGCTATTGTCCACATCAACAGTCAGCAACCCTTGAATCGAGGAGATGGACCCATTGCACTAGTACTTGCTCCCACCCGAGAGCTCGCACAGCAGATCCAGACTGTGGCAAATGATTTCGGTTCTTTGTCATACGTAAGGAATACTTGCATCTTCGGTGGAGCCCCAAAAGGGTCGCAAGCTCGTGATCTAGAGCGCGGTGTTGAAATTTGCATTGCCACCCCTGGACGTCTTATTGATTTCTTGGAACGCGGTACCACCAACCTTCGTAGATGTACTTATTTGGTTCTTGACGAAGCTGACCGCATGTTGGACATGGGTTTCGAACCACAAATCAGAAAAATTATTGAACAAATCAGACCAGATAGACAAGTCCTTATGTGGTCTGCTACCTGGCCAAAAGAAGTTCGTAATCTCGCTGAAGAATACCTCACAGATTACACTCAGCTCAACATTGGTTCACTGACCTTAGCTGCCAACCATAACATTCTTCAAATTGTCGATGTCTGCCAGGAACACGAGAAAGAAACAAAGTGAGTCATGACATTTTTATATTTTAAAACATTTAAAACTTTTACCTAAGTTTTTAACAGGATGATATAGCATTATGATAGGTTGTGATTTCAGCACATGTTACCTCTAAGAAGAACTGATTTTATGATGTAAGACTTAAAAAAGTAATATGTGTTATATCATTGTATTTATAAGTTCATTTATTTTTTAGATTAGGAACCCTACTCCAAGAAATTGGTAATGTCAATGAGGATGGAGGAAAGACTATTATTTTCGTGGAAACTAAGAAAAAGGTTGAAAACATTACAAGGAGTATTCGTCGCTATGGATGGCCTGCAGTTTGTATGCATGGAGATAAATCACAACAAGAACGCGACTATGTGCTCAGAGGTACTTAAAAAATCTCTTCATCAAGTGTTCTATCAAACATCAAAACATCAAGATTAATTTTTTATTCTACAAATAATTCTTTGTCTTATTTCAGAGTTTAGAAGTAAGAAAGGCGGAATTCTAGTAGCAACTGACGTTGCTGCTCGTGGATTGGGTGAGTTTTGCAGTCACTTTCCAACGTAAATTATACAGAACAATCGGTTTCGCGTTTTAAAAAAATCAAGTTGAAAAATTAGGGAGGTGGCGATGTAGCACAGACTGGTTATATGAAGTGATGCCTTACTCTTGAGAAAGTTAGATTGTTTTCCATTTAGAATTCAGTTTTTTTTTTTAGAGTCACTAACGATTTTGCTTCAAATTTTATTACATAAAAAAGTAATATTGATCAAGTTGTTCTTAAATTTCTCAAACTTTACATAAGCTTAGGTATAGGATAGAAAGCATTAGTGGGATAATTGATTCGAAGCATTGTCCTTATTTTCTATTATTTGGTAAATGTTATCAGATACTCTTTTAAGATACTTATCAGATAATAATTTTTCTTTTACAAAGTGATAGTTTCTTGTATTAAAAAAAATAATACATTTATATTTCTTTTCCCTTGGGTATGAACTTTTCTACAATTACAGTTACATTTAAAGGCGTCGCTAATGCAATCTATTCGGCATTTAGAAAAGAACATCGAAAGTAGTTTGTGTCTGATATCTGACCCCAAAATGATTAAAAGCATTGGAAATACTCAATATTTAGATTTGATCTAAATGTAAGACGTCTAGATTCCATTGGTAATTCTTTATTTTGGCGTGAGACATTGGCCGAAAACTCTAGTCGAGAGGCTTGTGTCAAGGGATCGAGAACGGGTTTGAAACATAGAAGTTACTATTATTTAGTACATAAGTGGGCATCTTATAATTTATTTTAATCAGTCTGGTTGTCCTTTGTTTCAGAGGCACATGGTGCACAGAATGCGTTGAGTGTGCGATGAGCAAAAGAAATGCAACCCATGGCTCACTCAGTGTCTGTGTTCTAGAAAAGCTATATATGCAAGTGATATATATAGAAGTTATACATGCGCCTTTAGTAGGCGTGAAATGTGTACTCAATGTGCCTCTGTGTACTGCCTGTGTACCACGCAAGTAATACGCTGGTGCGCGGGTATGTTCGCACTGGTTGGTTGCTGACTATTTTTGCGTAACGGTACAACCATCATACTTCGTTACCGACATTCAGCCCGTGCGAGACAACAATCTATAGATTTTGCTACTATCGCTACTCGATTGGGATGTATAGGACAGGACATTGCCAACACTGAACTTACATTCAAGAATAGCACATCCCGGTACGTGATCAAGGAATGCTAAGTTCAATGCGGCAAACAGGGTTTGTATTACTGTGGTGCAGCTAACATACATTCATACACGCTTGAGCCTTGTCCGAGAATAAGCATTGCAGTCCTTGTAACAATAAATAGAATGGAATATCATCTGGAGTAATCAACTGCTCAGGTATTTCCAATGAAAGTAAATACATCTTTATTCAATACGTACATCAAGATAGTTTTCACATATTCGAAGTATTTATTGTCTCTTTTAGTACTGCAAAATCAAAAGTGTTCTGCTGTAAAGTGTATGTTAATGACTTTAGCTGCTCATTGCTATTTTGATACCAAACAGTGATAAAAGCTATTTCTGCTCGTAATAAAAAAAAAAATAGTTGAACAAATTGTCGCATCATGTTATCTTTATAATGTATACTTGAAAAATACTGACGGTAAAATCAAGTACTTCTTCATTATTATGGGGCCAAACATATATATTGGAGGTAATATTCAATATTCGAGACAATTTTTTCTTAAAATTGCAATACAATTTTGTTAAATCATTGCTAACAATTTTGTAATTCTAACAAACTAATTTTCTTTAGATGTTGACGATGTTAAATACGTGATAAACTTCGATTACCCATCGTCTTCCGAAGATTATATCCACCGGATAGGAAGGACGGGACGTAGCCAAAGCACGGGTACAAGTTACGCATTTTTCACACCCCAGAACAGTAGACAAGCAAAGGATCTCATAAATGTTCTTCAAGAGGCTAATCAGATCATAAACCCTAAACTCTCCGAACTCGCTGCAAGAGGAGGTGGTGGTGGAGGTGGAGGATACGGAGGTAGAAGTAAGTATCTCTGATTATCTATTTTATTTGCAGTTTCTGCAATTCATTTCCAGTGCTAGAAACTAATTTCTCTGTTTCTTATTCAGATCGATGGGGATATGGTGGCGGACGAGGAAGGGAAAACACTTTCTCTGGTGCACACAAACGATTCGACTCCGGTAGAAACAGCAGTTTCAATTACAGTTGATTCGAAGGCCTAATTATGGGTTTAAAAATGGAGTAAACGACGACCTTCGAAGGATTCACTTTGACTATCACGTTGGTACAGTAAATATCCCCAATAAGGTCGTCTTTCGCTGACTAAACAATTTTATTTATACATCATAGTTTTTGTTACTATTAGAACGCATTGGGTTCTCAAGCAACATCTAAACATATATTTAAAAAGAAATTACTCGAAACTTATTTGTACGCAATGTTCATTGGGAGTTCATATTTTTATTTAATATTCGTGATCAAGATGATTCATGACAATCTCGAATATTTTTTGTTCGTGTTAGCTTCATTATCAAAGGAAGGTAAGATCTTTCGTTTCACGTTCTTAAAAATAAAATAATTTTAGCAAATCAATACAAAAATAAGTGATTCCTGAACAGTACAAACTACTAATCTTATCAAAATTTTCGAATCATTTAATTTTGCATTGACTAGTCAAGTAAATAAAAATTAATTTATTAATTTTGTACATGTGATGGAAAGTATCAAGTTTACTTTGGAGAACTTTCAATGAACATATTTTTACTTAATACGTGAAACAGCGGGTAAATGAATTGTGGAAATCTATTGGTTGCTTGGATAACCATTAGTGCTTATAACTGTAACAACGTTTTTTTTACTCATTTGTTTTAGTCATAGTCTTAGAACGTTGTTCTGAGCCAGCTTTTCATTATTATTTTTTTATAAACACCTTGCTACTATTTCTGATAAATTCTAATAGGCGTGTGAACAATTATTAAAAAATCATAAAGTAACATGAAATTAAGGGAAGCATTCCGAAAGTAACTTTTTTTTCTTTAAAGAGAAAGTTTACGAACATTGTATTCATTCAATGTTAAATTAAATGATGGCTTAGAACAAAATCTTCAGTATTCATTCCAACATCTTAAAGAGTGGCTTGATCGTTTTTAGGTCTACTCACGAAACTTTTTTATCTCAATAAGTGAAAGCAAGTGTAAAACTGTTAAACAAAGTGTCTGTCATAACAAAAAGTTTGAACAACTTTTACGACATCAACATTTGGATACAAAGTTACTGTGCTGCAACTAACTGTTCGGTAAACTAGTATTGCACATCAATGTCATGTTTCAGATATGAAATAAAAAAATGTAAAACCTATTTTCCACTTCGAATTACCTCATTTTTAATATACCTACCTACCTACAAAGGTCTAATTTCAAGAAAAATATTGAAATGCGTTTTAATTAAATATATATTTATTTCATTTTGAAAATTATACGATTCATATACCCAAGGTCTGGCAAATAAGATTGTATCTTCTTGACAGCTTTGGTTTAGAAAGACATCCGTATAAATCATTGACTTTAAGACAATCTGTCTTTGTCATTGCTTTTCGCTGGCCCGTCAGTTTTTCTCCTGGCACTAATGGTTCTAGGGTTGGCTTATCCTTATGAATACTAAAGTAATGACTCCCATAGTGCATGATACTATTATAATCATACTCGTAATTGTAAGTAGTATTTTTGGTACTATGCTTAGCAAAGTTAATTCTGAACTCTGAAAAACAATAATAAGAATTCGTATATAGTTATCAAAACTTGCTAAAAGGTACCTATTATTAATTGCCAAAGAAACTTACTTGGAATAACATTCTCAAGATTAACTTTCACAAACGTGTCTCTGTCAGCTCTGCTTTGCTCGTGAAAAATGCCTAAAGCGTGCATTAGTTCATGAATAGCCTTTCCTTCGTTTTCTAAACAATTAGGGCCGTTTTCATCAGGTGGTTGTAGAGATAAAATTTGCACTCCTCCAAATTTACCAACAAAAGACCAACAACTAAAAGAAAAATATTTGTGTTTTAAGTCCTTAGAAATCCAAAATAAAATACTGTCAGGTACTGTAGTCTAAAATATTAATGACTTATTTACCCTTCTGGATATTTTGTTGGCCAAATGACCACAAAGTCCTTAGCCTTTCCATTCCATGGAATAAACTTGACGCACGTCATATAATTTAAATACGTTAAAGCTTTATATATTGTCACGTAATCGGCAGTTTCTAAAAAGTTATATGTTAGGCTCATTTGATTATTCATTTAAAGAAGGCAGTAATTCTGGGAAAAAAAGACCTACTGTAAAGTGGACTTATCACATACGGAACAGTTCTTTTGTCCCATATTTTTTCGGGAAAAACATCCCACCGCAATCCTACACGCCAGTAATTATAGTACTAAAACATATTTAGAATTTATATAATTAACTTATGGCCTTAATAAGAACAATTATGCAAATTCTATATCAATGATTCAGCTTTTAATCATTTAACTCACTTCGTTCGACATAGCTATGTCACCTTCAAAGAGTCCTGGTCGAACTTCTGGATCCTGATTAGTTTTTTGTAGACTGCTTATAATTTCAGGTGAGAACTTTACTACATCATTCATATAATACAAATTATATATATACAATACAAATTGTACGCTATTACCACAGCTATGACTTAAAATATATCTTACCTACATCTGGAACAACAGGATGCACTTTATTCAATACCATGAACTCAAATTCATCTTGTGGAAGAGCATTCGCGAGATAAAATAACACATAGAAATAAATCCACATGACTAGAAATAATCTTGAAATCGCGTCTTTGAGAACTCGATACAAACCGAGGGTATAGTTACTGAACCTGTAAAATTATTAGCAGTTTAATTTATAAGCATTCGAAATGGGGTTAGTATGATAAGAAATAAGAAATAAACTTGAAATTATAGTTTTCTACCTACTTTACAGTTTTTAGGTTATTAGCTTCATAAATAAACGGTTTTATTTTATTATTATTTCTATTCCAGTTCTGCTAACATATTCTTGAAAGTATTAAAAAAATATATTATCATAAAGGTTTCTAAGAGATAGATTTTAAGGTTTCTGCCGCAAAAATGGATTTGAGAATTATATTCATTCCACGTTAGAAACATATTAGCAATTTTTAAAATTCGGAAATCAAATACTTATTAAATTTCTAGCATTTTGTTCTACTTTCATTCAACGACGATCACTATCTAAATGTGCTTTAATTAATTAAAACTTATATGTATCCAACAACGAAGGCCTTTTAAATTTGTAAAACTTTAATTTAATTTAATTAACTTTAATTTTCAAATGCCATACATATCTCTGCATAAACCACCTTGCAAAGATATTATTTAAAAGTAGATGAGATGTGTGTGCACCCCAACCTACATTCTTTCACCCCTGATTTA
>JAUESI010000015.1:2721365-2736690 GCA_032275145.1 Synergus laeviventris | reverse complement strand
ATTAATAAGAATTCAAAAAGAATGCAAGATAAATTGAAAAAATTCAAAACAATTCTAAAGGATTCCAAAGGATTATAGAAAGACTAAAAAGATTTAAAGGACTTCAAAGGATTTTAAGGATTCGAAAGGAATTCAAACCGGAAATCATGCGGAATTATCCTGTATAATGCCAAGGTCAATCATTTTTCATAAGCCAACAAATTCAAAACAGGTGACGACTCATCACCTATTCACCTTTTTTCACCTGTGACAACTGCACCATGCAGAGGTAAATAATACTCAGATTAAGTGATTAGTGTAATTAATTCTATAATTAAATATATATTAACCAGAATTAACTATATACATATATTTTCTCGCGAATGTCAATACGGTTTCAGGTAAATTTAATCGAATTTCTTGAGAGACAGGTAAGAAAGGACTTGCGTGTGCTGACATTAACAGTTACCAATGTTGGTTCGCGTGTTGGTTTCGGGTTGCCAACGGGCTATTGGTATTGGTGGAAATATCGACTAGTAAAGAAGCGCATGCGCATCCATGGTTCAACAATTCCACGAGCTTGTTCCAGGATCATAATAAACTGTATAAATAATCGCTACTTTAATCACGGCTACCCCCTTCGCTAATTAATTTGTTGCCAAGGATCACAATTCTGTAAATCGGAAGCCATGCAAATAGCTGTCCTAATGCTAATACCACGCTGAGACTGAGTATTTCTGAGTACTCTTGCAGCTCAAAAGAAAGATATATATATTGAAATCCTATATGCAACCTAGCAAAAGAGACATACCACGTGGGTTCGATTTGGTGATCAGCTGCTACTTTTGGTGCATTGAAACATGTTTCCAATTAAATGGTTATTCCGTTGTTAAGGTGCAGACGAATCTGTGAAGGTACTAACACAAGAACCCACGTATGGATCCATCTGGATCTCAGATTCTACATACCCTCATTTATGTGCAACTCAGCATGAGATTGGGTTTCTAATTTCTATATATATTGGTTCCTATTTGAATTTTGAACTGCCATAAATAAAATTCGAGGCAAAGTGCTTTGGGCTTTGGTATTTCCAATGTCAACATTTGCTTCTATAAGAGAAAATAACTAGACCGTAAGGAACTATAATCTAATAGGATATGTCTTCAATATAATTTGAATGAACTTCCAAGTTGTCAAACGTGTCAAATTTTGATCTAAAAGTGGATCAAAGGTTTACACAATGGAGAAACAGTTGACAACGGCGTTCACATATTCCTATATAGATGTCAATAGTATTTCCATTGTTCAACGCTTTAATATACTTGTGGATCAAAATTCAGCGTCTTATAGAATTGAGTGTCAATATCCAATTGATGTATTACCAGATGTTTTCAAAAGACGTTACAAGTTTCTTTCATACAGAATTATTTGCATTGCAAATGAATCAATGATCTATGATTAAAAAATTAGTAGTAAAGGAAGTTCTGTATAAAAAAAATAGCAAAATTGCAATGTTTAGTATCGTCCTACATTGTCCTCTTTTTTTAGTTTGTAATCTGGATTAGATTTAACATTTTTCTGTTCTACAAGTAAGCTCACAAACGTGTATCTATTTCTGAGATATGGGTTTATTAAAATAATTATGTATGACGGGAAATTACATTGAATGTACTTATACGTGTATGTGCCAGAGCGTATCAAAATCCTTCACCACATACATTATAGTATTGCAGTATTTTTAATTGATATATAACAGTAATTTTTTATGATGCTGCACAATATATTGCGCAATTTTAAAAGAGATTCGCTATGCACGGCTATTTCGTCTAATTAAGATTATACTCAATTAGACTCAATGAATGTACTTATTGTTGGGATATATGTGCATTCATAAAACTTTAACTGACTCTTACTACATCTGATTATGAAATTTTATTTATAAACCACAATAATAAGGGACAAGCAAGATTAAATACTATGACGGGTAAACACTTTTCAGGAATATTGCAAGCAGAGAAAAAATATCTAATCCAGATATTTACGAGCATACTTCGCATCAAAATAGACTAACCCTTTCGTGAAAACAAATGCAACGAATACCAGCATTTCGTCAAATATGAAATTAAATAAAATAGGTCAACAGAGAAGTTCCGTGCGACTATACCAATATCCTCTATGCTCTATGTATGCTTAAGAAGAAAATGTAAAGTAGTGAGCTATGTAGAAATTCGGTACGGTTGACATTAATATTTTCTGTAGGAATATTCAATATAAGAAATAAATAGGTGAAGACAATTAATAAGGCCATTTACCATTTTGGCGCCGAATGTATCCAAGACTCCCAAAAGAAACAGACAATCCTTTACAAGAATTAAGAACACACAGATTACACTTATATTACCGCACATTCAAAACGATTTTATTCTGCTCTTGATTTTAACACTTGATGTTCACTATTTAATCGCTCTTAGAGCTACCATTCTGACATGAATTCCTTTCACATCTACAATATTTACATTAAGGACTAAGCCTCCAGCATTCCCGAAAATCCCGACACGCCGAACTACATTAAAAGACATCAAACCCAACGTTGGGTCAGCGAATACTGGCAACAACGAGAACGAACAACTGACAAACACTGAAAACTGAAACCAACTGAAAGTTGAAACTGTGTTGGTACTTGGTAGACTGTAGGCGGCCAAACATACTGCAACTGCTCTTTCCACATCGACAGTCGATGCAGCACAATTGTGCTTCAGACAATTACCGCATTTTGGCAGCACCTTACAGAGGTTACCGACATTCTTACCTTGTAAATTGTAACTTCAAAATTAAATTCCCCATTTTACTCAACAATTATTAGACTTAAATATTTTTTCGCTCTGTAGATGTATTCCATTTTGAAATACAAATGTGCCTACAGAGCTAAAAAATGTTTATTTGTTATATTTTTTACATAAAATCAGGAATTTAAAATGAATATAAACATTTTATGTTCTCATTTGAATCAGAAAGTATTAAGCTTAAAAATGTTTTCGCTCTTTATACATAATTCTAATAAAAGAATGAATAGCTATGTAGAGCGCAAAAATATCTAATTATCATATTTATCTAGTAAAATGAAGAAATCGAATTTGAAGATTAAAACTTCTATAGTTACATAAAAGCAATTTATTTATTTTGTAAACACAATTCCACTGAGTTATCTTTTATATTTTTGAAACTGAATTTTTTACTGAATTCAAGGTTGGAAAGGTTTACAAAATTCCAAGGAATTTCAGGATTTAAAAAAATTTAAATAGTCCAAAGGAATTCAAAAGCATTCAAACAAAATTCAAAACAATTACATGGATTTTAAAGGAATGTAAAAAAACTAAAATTAAAATTCCATGAAATCTTTTTAAATTATTCGAAAAACTTTTAAATTCCCTAAAATATCTTTAAAAATTTAGGAACTGCTTTAAAAATAATAAAAATCACTTAAATCCTTAAAAATCTCTTAAAATTCATATAAACCAACGAAAATTGCTAATTGACTTCATAATAGGCAGTTTCACAGAAATATTTTTTAGGCAATAAGTAGTAAAAAAATTAGTTGAAGTGATTTTTCCTCAAGTATAGAAGCTATATACTTTTACAATTTAATATCAGTGCGTCAATCTATTACTCAAACTGGCCGTGATTAAAATGCAGTTTTGACCTATTCACTGAGGAAGCCATATGTCAGATGTACAATCTCCACCAGGGTATCTGTAAAAATTACTTATTAGTAAAATTAATTTCAAATTTAGATTATACATAAAACATGGGCATAAATGTCCCAATTTTAAATGCAGTGAGGTGCCCGCTGGTATGTTATAGCGTATATATAATATAATATATATACCTAATCTCGTGTGCCATTAAAACATCATCTTTATCAGCGCCAAAATCGACCAAAAAGTTTTCATCCAATTTCATCCCTCCATTCTTCACGTCCACATCCAACTTCAACATTGTTGAGCCATGCCTAAATGGAAGAACAGTAAATATTAAACGTTCACATCAAATCCTGAAAGATTATCCATCTTTTTAATAAAAAATTTACTTGACATGTTCTGGGTAAAACTGTTTATCCCAAGGTTTATAAAGTGCTGTCGTGACATAGAGTCGACGACCATCGAGACTTAGTTGTAACATCTGAGGTGAACCATAAATGCGACGTCCTTTTACATAAATTGGGTCTCTCTGATTCTGCTTTTTTAATTCCTCATCCTCGAGAACACGAACTTTAGAATCAGAAAGAATTGTTCCACCCAGAAAAACTTGACCAGTAAGTTTCGGGTTTCTTCCATCAGTGATATCATATTGTCTGACATCTCCATGCAACCAGTTTGAGAAATAAAGGTATTTGTCGTCGAGACTAATTAGTATGTCGGTAATCATGCCTGCACATAACAAAAAACTTTAATAGAGTCCTTATATTGATAGAAAACGTATCTCCTAATTATGTACCTGGAAGAGAAGGTCCCATCCATCCATCAACTTTTATTGCTGGTATTTGAATAACTTTCTCAGCAGACCACGTGCCATTCTCGGTTTTGAAGAATCTGAAAATGTTCGAATTCACAGCACATCCCACATATCCTTCACTGGCAGTTGGCTCGTGAAGGAATCTTATCTCAAGAGGAGCAACTCCATCTTTGCCTAGATCGATCACCTGCAAAAGTTTCTTATCCTTCCAAGAATAAACATTCAGACTTTGGCCATAAATCGCTGCAAATATATTAATTAAAACATAATATGCACGGAAAAATGGATATTCAAGTGACAGTCATCTAAAATATTCAATCTAAATATCTCAGACTCTCAGATACTCAAATAGGTGACCATAATGGTCACCATTGGTCACCATTTGTTACTGACTAATCTATTACCTAGATACTAAGTTCGAATAACGAGATAATTAGGATGAATATATTTTAGTGAATTTTCTACATATCCAATTTATTTTTCATGTGTTTTTATTTGGCACCTACTTGGGTCTTCACCATCCGTCATCTTGTAACCTCTTTTGAAAACACGTGGAACCGCCCATTCTGAAGCTACGAGTACATCGTGATAGGGTTGATACCAGAAATCATAACCGAACTTGGGTTTCTTGTCTCCCTTCGTCCACATTTCTTTTATTTCGAGACTATTGCTATCAATGCAGAGAAAATCGCCCTGGGGATCCCCGTTCGGGGTGCCCATGATCGAGATCATTATCTCTCCTGTTGGAGAACAATGCGACGTATGAGGTGATGCAGCTCCCAAAGAATGCATCTCCTCTGGCTCAAGTATCTTAAATTATACAAATTTACACATATTTAATTAACCCTGCTTAAAGATGGATTTGGTCAATCCGGATCAATCGGACTTATTTCACTAAGTGTCAATCGCAACGGATAGATTCCAGATATTCCACTTCACACATAAATATAATTAATTTCCCTGCTGAAAGTAAACGGATTAATAATTGAATCTGATAGAATATGATTGAAAAGGACGCAAATTTTACATTCAAATGGATAAAAAATGTCTATCTAAATTTTTAGATGAAAAAAATATCTGGTTCTTCATTACGTATAAATTCCGGAAAATTGCGGATTGATTGAGGATTACATTTTATTTCCGGACAGAAATCGGACAAACTGGAATTTATCGAAATTTGAAGCAGGGAAAACATCTACGTATATTTTAAAAGTACCTAAAAAAGCTAAAAATCTTTCACCTTTTTTATTTTTGGTGCTTTTTCATTACTGACATCCACAAAATAGATTCTGTCTGACTCTAGACATGGCAAGACCATCGTGTCACGTTTTCGGGGAACACCATGACAGCTGCTGCAGATATTCCATCCGGAATGATGAAGTTCATCACCGACATACTTCATTCTAAGTTTATGTATTATCTAAAAATTTGAAAAACATATACAACTGAACTGGATTGGACTGAAGTTTCAGAAACGTCTACTCAGATGAACTTTTTTTTCTTCAAAGATTCTTACTAAAAAAATTACTTTTATTTACAATAATTGTGGTTACATTTGTCGGATAGAAACCGGAAAGAAATGAACTTGGGTATTTGCAAATATTTAATTTCTAGTTCTGGATAAAATCGGAGCCAGTGACTATTTAAATATCCACGTGGAAATTTCAATAGGGAAGACTCCACAAATATGTATCTGAGACCGGATAGGAGCCTGAATTTTTCCTGCCCGGTTTATATCCGGTCTGTATGCGATTTTTATATTTTTTCTTTCTGACATTTTTAGCAGGAATGTGACAGTCATCTAAGATATTCAGTCTATAAATAAATAACTCAGATACCCGAATAGGTGACCATTGGTCATCATTGGTCACCATGGGTTTGAAACTTCAGCCCAATTACAACTGCATATAATGATATAATTCATAAGATGAAAATAATGAGTAAATTAATAATGAGTAAACTATAATGATGAGTAAAATAATGAGAGTAATTAATTTCCATGTTGAGCGATTATATTATCAAATAACGCGTCACTATCTTGTTGAACAAGTTTCAGTGTACATAATAAGAGATAAATAAGGAGGGGAATAATAATATATTACCTGGCAATAAGTTGGACTTTCAGGATCTATGTCCACAGTAGAAAGAACATCCGGTTTATTTTGATCTGTGTGAATGCATACTGCATACATAAGTTTTTCCCTAGGTCCTTTCATCATTGCTGTTTTCGGAGATGAATATCCTGGACCACAAGACTGACAATCTACACGCCAAATATTAATATTAAATAAAAGATATATTTATCAGATACATTTTAAAAAATGCTCTTCAACTTACCTTTTACTTCTTCCATTTTTTACAATTATTACTAGCCGAAGCTGTAAATTATTAACAAATAATAAAAGGCAATAACGACCGCAAACTCAAACTAACTGTTTTCTTCAAGCTGTCGACTTGTATCTGAGTGATAATTCTCTTCTCGATAATCTCTATCCGTTAGGTGCCCAGTGCCGGCACATGGATTTGATACATAGTTCGTATAAGAAATGATGTAAAATTTGCAAAAAGAAAAAAAAAGAGAAGGAAAATGGGAATTAAATACAAATTTTACTTAATTCTTTATTAAACTGCAAGCCTTTATTTTTCTATTGAATTGCCGAGAAAATTACATATAATTAGCATAATAAGACATATTAATGACAATTAATTTCAAATGAAAATACTGAAGTATAATATTATACAATTTCGTTTTTCATTTTTAACTACATTTCTGCTTAAAGACCTACTCGCAGAAGTACAAATTTTAGCTTTATAATTATATCCAATTATTCCAATTAATGTGGAATCGTTTTTTATAAGATCCGCATATTAAATTTACATATTATAATACTTTCGTTTTTTCATATTTATTCCATAATTAGTCTTTTCAAATCAGTGCGAAACTTTTAATTAAATGCTGACTCTCCCTCTATCTGTTTTCCTAATCTTTTAGGTTTAACAATTTTAAATACATAATATTTACAACTGTTTACAAGATCATTTCACTTCTTGGCCCCATTATCTTGAACCTCGTTGGAAAATCGGATTTTGCATCCATTTAAAGCTTAAATTATTAATATTATTCCTACATGGAAAAAGTACTCTTTTCCATATACATCCCTGCTAAAAAATTCGGGCAAATCCGAACAAGAACCGTATTTCGAATACTTACGGATTATGGCGGATTGAATTCGGATTAAATATTATTTCATGGATAGAAATCGAATAAAACCGGACATACTGCGGAAAACTTTCTAAAATTTTCTAAAATTCTTGATCTGTTCGTATTAATTTATCCGAAACTAATCTGGAACTTATCTGAAATTTTAAGCAGGGATTTATGATATCAATTGAAACAATAATCTGTTACATATCTGCTTCGTAATTGATTGTCCACAGTGTTAGAGGCTCTGATCCTTATTTTTATATACTCGAAGTTTTAAAATAGACAATCTACAATATTCCTTTTTTCGCAAGATTCAATTATACCAGAATTATACCTGTATACTAAACAAATTCCATTTGGTTTTGCGTAACCAATGGCATTTTTTTAAATTGGAAAAGTGTTATATTTTCCAAAAACTGTAAACAAAATATTTAATAGATAACGTATGAAATTCTGGAGAAGGTAGCTACACTGAAATCAATTATAGATATATTTCGAATCACCTGAAAAAAAATTTAAAACAATTCCTCAATTGTATTAGAACATATATATATATATATATGTAATTGTATATATTGGAAAAGGTACAACAGTAGGAAAAATACAACTATATTCTTTGTATTTTGTAATCTTAAAACACCTTAACCAACCATAGCTTTGAAGTTACGATAAAGTTTTGCGATAGAAATGTTTACTCTCATTTTGACACTCTAATTTTGTATATGAGCAAAAGTTTTATAGATTCGCGTAATTATATTTACACATAAAATTCGTAAAACATTGCACCGTGTAATATTTCAGTCAGACTTTATGAATTTAATTGCGGATTAATTATCTTTATCCTCGTTCTTTCCACGTGACTGATTTTTTATTCGACTTTTCTGTTGACATTTGTTTCCTTTTTTCATGAAGGAGGGCACAAATCATTAAATTTTCACGCTGAATAACTGCCAATTGCTTTAATCTGTTTTTAGCAATTTCTGCCCGGTTTAATACTTGATCCAGGTCAGTGTCTAGTTTATCCAGATTGCTACTAATGTTGCTTATCATTTCTAAAAATAAAGAATTTTTCCGCGATTCAAAGACAAACTTTCTTTTAGTTAAAAAGGTCACCAAGAGGAAGAGTACCATGATTGAGAACCACAAGAGAATTTTTTGAATGAACGACATCATCAATATCAGATTTTAAGAGTTTTCGTTTTTCTGAAAGAACATATAGTATTTTTTTAAATCACCCTCTTTATAATATAAACTTTCTTCATACCAATTCATATAAAATAATGAACACCGTTGAGAGGAAAGAAGTCATATTTGGTCGCAATATTACCACATGAAATGAAATTATATTACCATATATTTTCATATATTTTAAAGTATGCGATCCTAAGCTTCTTCTCTTCAGGTACACAAAGAGCTTTTACGTGTTCCAAGTTAAGCTTGCACACGCGAATACTATTTTTTCAAATATTTCTCGTAACCATCGCATCACTGTTTCTTGCATTCTGACTTTTATTAAACCTTAAATGATGAATAAAGTGATAAATTAGCAATTTTAATATAATATCCTCAGCCTCACAGTGTCTATAATTATAGGGTGACTCAAAAATACTTTTTTCCAGAGAGTCTTGATCCTCCTAATTTGATTCTAAATTGAATGGGGAAAAATCACTTTTTGGACTTTTTGGAATCATTTTTCAGGGTTTAGGAAAATGTTACCGAAAAGTATAGGATTTATCACACAATGAGTTTAACATCCTAACACCTGAGCATTTTATTCGCGTTTTTCTTTTATTTATCAAGATTTGTTAACTAATTTTAACTGTCTAAACAAATTCAATTTGTTTAAATAATTTTTTTTCCAAATTTCTTTTTTTTTCATCAAAAATGATTACTGTTGGTCTAGTGAAATATTTACCAAATATTTGAAAATAAATTTATGTCACGAAACGGTAATAAACAGCAAGTTCTTCGAATTACCAAAAAATATTTTTAAAACCAATGGAATGGAATTTTTAAGAGTAAGTTTTAAGGTACCGTGGGGGGTGTGTTAGGGATGTCAAACGGGACATTTCTTTTTTTGGATTTAGAATCAAATTGGGGGATCAAGACTCTCTTTTTGAGCTACCCTAGTCTATAATATATGATATATACTTACAAGCTAAATACCCCGCTTGCGCAAAATGTTTATGAATTTCCATAGGACACGTTCAGTTTAGTGCAGAGAAAACGACTTTTCTTAATGTCCGTCTTGCTCAACTTCTGCATACTTTTTCTTCGTCGCAACCATATTTGTTTCTTTTGGATTATTATACATAAATCACGAGCAGCAATTCCGGGGCACATTACGTTTATCGTCGTCTCTTTTTCATCTCTCATAGTTTGGAGAAGTGTAAGTCCAGCTTCTTTGAAAAATATCTGAATGCCAATAAAAAAGTATCAAATGATAAAAAAAATACGAAACAATCTTATTAACTGAAACCTGTATAATGTATAGTTTCTAGAGAAGGAAGTCTGCAGAGTAGAATGTGTTTCTGTTGTCTGTAGTTAAAAAAATATGTAAATATGCTTAAAAGGAAAGAATGTACATACACTAAGTTGTTCAAAGATGCAACTGTTGGAAAACGTGACTCCTTGTTATACTTGTTGATCATGTATAGTTTGGAATAAATGAACGTCTATAGTCTGCACAACCCCACGTGTAGGCGCGGTCCTCTCATATTAACCCCGAATGATCCCGAATTTTACCGCATATAACCGTCGCAAACCGGAAATTCGCGAACGGGAAATAATTTTCAATCACGCATGCGTGTTAAAATCAATAAAAGTTGAGCTTTCACGCGCGATATGTTTAGAACTGTCGCTCACCTTCGTTTATTGCATTTAACAATGCATGCATTCGTGCAGAATAATTAACACATATCTGTATTTAACACGCAAGGTTTATTTTTGTTTTACATGTAATAAACTTTCATCATTCAAGCATTCATTTAAAATATTAACAGCTAAGGCACTAAAAGTATTTTTGAAGCTATTTTATATATGACATATAGTTATCTAAATATTGTATGTACATATTTAATTTTATAATATAAAATTTACAGCATGTTATCTAATGCATTTGTTTTTAAATGCATCATATAATATAATTAATGACTGGGGTTGCATCCCTGGCTGCTATTTTTCAAGCAGAGCCTTTCCTTAAAGCGAATTTTCCATTTAAATCTATATATACTGTACATATTTACACTGGCTATTTTTTAAATATTTATAAATTTTAATTTTTAAATGTTATTTAAATGTTATTTAGTCTTCTTTCTGCATAAACATAATTCATTAATCTAACATTTCACCAACTCAATTTGTACCATAAAAGAAAAACTAACAAGCGTCGATGATGCTTAAAGCATTAAACTGCAGTAGTTTCACTCGTTTATTGTTTCTACTTAGTAATTCATTAATCGATAGAATAAGTAGAAGGAAATTTGAAGACCAATTACCCAATAGGATTGAGTAATAACAGCACTAGATGAATAGAGACCAAACTTTATCCCAAGGCTTTTCCTTAGTTGGGCTCGGAGAGCTGGGTTATGCGAGTCAGTTGGTCCACACTGATGAAGTGGAGGATCCCAAAGGTTGTCATCTCGCAGACCAAGTTTTAGGGTGTAGTGGCCCATCCAATTTACACCAACCCTGGCCCTCAATCCAAGAGTTGAAGGAGCTTCGAGTGAATGTGGTACACATGATTTAGGCCATGAAATTAAAGCTCCTCCCACATTGTATCCATCAATTCCAGAGAAATGACTTCCGCATCTAGTTGCCACAAAAGAGTCACCGGGAATCAGGAAACTTTCCGCAACATGAAGATCCAGTTCTGTTGTCCCCGCAGGTAACGTAGATTTCAGAGGTTTTCTTATTGTTTCGATATGAGGTTGATTTCCTCTTAACATCGCTGTAAAAGATTCAGCCATCGAAGGTTGAGCATTTTCCAACAAATGTCGATAGGAATCTTTTTCCTGGGTGCTTCTCTTCCTCTTACCAGTCTCTGGTGAGGTTGGTGGAACCTTCAGTACATTTTCACCATCAAGTTCATCCGAAACTGATGATTTATCTATATTTGAATTTCCTGTAGCTTCGTCAATTTCTTCAGCCGTCGGCAACATTTCTTCGTGGTTCACCTTCTTCGGACCGTAGATGTCGAAAATATTTCGTGCCAATTCTGGAGACATCCATTCAGCAACAGTTTTCTTTTGAGTATCTGAGAAAGTGCTCTCTGTGTTCACGTTGTGTTTAGAGTTAAGGGATTCTCTTCTGATTCTCGTAAAATCGGGGTAACTTTTGAGATCTGCATCAACCGATAAGGACACTTTTTCATTTGAGAAAACTCTTTTAAACTCGTTCGGCAAAAGATTTTCTTCGACGTATCTCTCCATCTCGTCGTGGCGTCTTTGTCGACCAGATCGCTGAACGTAACTTCCAGCTGCTGTGATTGAGTATATGTGTGAAGAACACTGTGGGTCCTTGTAATAATCCCAGCGACCGTTCCAAAGTTTATCACCGGAGTACATTTGAAGCTGTCTTTTGGCCCAAAGACCACCTTTAACACTTTCGCATCTTGCGCTCAACCATGATCCTCCCAAAAGGGCTGGTAATGCAACATCCTCAAGTAATAGGGGAGGACTACTTTCTGTGGCCCAGCTGACTAAACTGCAAATCGGGCATTTGGAAACCTGGAAAATAAAGACACTTCCATCAATATATGATCGCTATAGAAAGTTAATAAGTTGAAAGACACTCATTTCCCTTTTTTTTATGAACATCGATGCATCTCTGATTTTCTCGGAAACTATCACTCGTAAAAAAGGGAAATGGTAAAGGAAAATCATGGTTAAAGGAAGTGGTAAAGGAAAATGATAAAAGGATATGGCAAACAGAAATGGTATAAAGGGAAATGACAAAGGGAAATCGTTAATCATATTAAAAACTCAAAAATAAAATTTACAAACGTAAAAAACATTTAAAGGATTCTAAAAAATGGTTAGAACGTTTAAGGGCCTTTTTAATGAATCTTGAAAATTTTTTAATTTTTTAAATCCACGACATTTAGAGGATTTTAAGGTATTTTTCAGATATTCAGACATTTCAAACGTTTTTAAGAATTAAAAATGTTTTCCTAGAATTGAAGAGATAAAATATAATATTTACCCTGTCGCTTCGAAGTAAGGCTGTTGACTGTAACGAAGTAGGAAAATGGGACGTCCGAGAGTTCTTGTTTGGTGGTAAACCAGCTAAAAAGAGTTGAATTTCGGGTTTTGCATTATATCCAAGGCCAAATGCATTAAATATGTTTGAGCTGGATGGTTTCTGTTGCACCCTGACGAGTTCTAGTTCCCCAAAGTCGATGCCTAGAGATTGTAAACAATCTATTCCTCGATGGTTAATTTCCGGCATGTGGCTCTTGAGTCTTTTGAACATTGCACCATCATTCCAGTGTAAATTTGAAAACCTTGCATGTACTTCATAAATCAGTTGAGGGGTGAAAGGTCGCCATTTCGCTTGTGGACTGCAGGAAACGTTAACCCGGTGCTCGAATTTATGTGCAACCTGTGAAATGGAATAATTTTTTAAATTTTAGAAATCATGTAAGCATCAGAGGTGTTTCCAAACTTTTGGTATATTTTGAAAAATGAAATATACCTGTTGCTTGAGTGGTATTATGTGTACTGTATGCAACAAATACTTTGTTCCAGTAGCTCCAGCTACCTTCGTGGCTGTCGATTGTAGTTTGATTTCCCCATGAGCAGTAACAGTGTGAGTGGGAATGGTACACGATTCATCTGCATAATGGTACCTCAAGAGCAAAAATGTCCCATTAGGATAAAACGTATACTTTCGAATCAAGTATTCTGGCCCAGCTCTAGCTTCGCATCTATAAAGAAAGACACTTTTATAGTAAATATGAAATTTAAGAGACTCGATATCTTCTATTGATCTATTTTTCTTAATATAGACCTTAGAGCTTGTTTTATTCATTCATTACTTAAAACTTAAAATTCATTGATACCTATAAAAACAACTGTATTATGCGACAAAGTGTATCTAGCTCTTTCGGGTTATCTTGCTTGATAACCCGGAAGAGTCACCGAGTGAAGTGAGAACGGTTTTCAAGTATGGACATAAAAAATATGTATAGCCAGCTGATTTTACTAATAATTTTCATCTCCCATCAAATATACCAGAGAGTCAGAAGTTTCTCTTGTATTTTAAAAATTTGACGCCCACAGGTGTGTTCCCGTGGTTTGCAGATCTGATGAGTTCTTTCAAAAGAATGTATTTTTGAATGTCGGAGAGAAAAAGTAACTCGAAGCCTAGAAAAATTGAGAGGCAGTTCCGACCGCGATTCCAAAAAGCAGTTTCTAAGAAAAGGGACGAAAAGCAGAAGTATTAGGGTAAAAATCCAGGGTCGCTCTCGAAGATTTTCTACATTCTAGTTTCTGAATAACAGCATTGTCCACTGCCACTTTTGCTGCAAGTTTCTACTTCGTAGGTAGTTCTTGTATACCTGGACCAAACCTACACAATGTCCTGCCAGCGTGCATCATTTATCTCGCTCCACGGTTTTCAAAGGTACAAAGCACAGCCAGCGATTTGGAGTAGCTAATAAATTGATCGACGATCGTTATCCAGCTGCTCTATGAATTGAATTGAGAAAGATTCTGTCAAATTTATGAATTCGCTTTCTTCCATATGATTTACGCTGCGGTCACACTTGATCGGATATTGTACAAAAAGTATTTGATTATTCAGTTCCTCTACGATCTTTACGCATAACTCTAACAGATTAAATAAATCTCTCTATTACACATTCTTTTACTTCCGTACGTATTTTAGAAATTGTTAATATTTCAAACTGCCATCTAAACACCGCCAGTAAAGCATACAGCGGAGATATGTATCTTCAGATCCTGCGATAAAATTCCTTACCTACCTTTTTTGATACCAAGAAGAGATAAGTTTTAAGTGACATAAAGGTGAAGAGGAAAGAAAAGAAGAGGCGTTTATTTTTCGCTTATTATCACGATAAAAGTCTTTCCCTTGTTTATAAGTGGCATGCATGCATTTTATTGGAAATCCCTAAAGTGCAATACACCACAAAATGTTATGATTAATATTCTTTAAACGATTGGGCTGAAAGTTTAGATGTCCACTCGCACGAATTTCTTTTTTTTCATCAAAGATTTCTCATCAAAACGGAGATAAGATATTCAGTCTAAATATCTCATCTCATGTACTCTAATATGTGACCACAAATTTCGGATTAGTTTTGACTAAATTAATCCGAACAGATCAAGAATTTAAACGGAATCTTTCCGCAGTTTTTCAGTTTTCATTCCTATTCCGTATTGGGATAAAACTTGAATCCAATTCAGTCCATTATGCGAAATAAAAAATGAATTATATTTATGTGTAAAATGAAATTTATCCGTTTTTGTCCGGATTTCCTCTGCGATATATAACTCGAATCCGAAATGAGTCAGACTCAGTCCGAAATTTAAGCAGGGTATTTAGATACTAATTTATATGTTTAGGATGTGGAATATATTTGTAATTCAATTTTGTCCAAAGTTATCC
>JAUESI010000015.1:2691048-2721265 GCA_032275145.1 Synergus laeviventris | reverse complement strand
ATCCGGTTTTGTCCGGACTGAATTGGACTCACTTCGGATTCAAGATTTCTGATGAAATTCGAACAATAAGAACGGATGAATTTCAGATTCCACTTAACAAATGAATATAATTTGATTCCGTATTTTGAATAAATTTCGGAAATTGCGGATTAATATCGAATTAAATGTTATTTCATGGACAAAAATCGGATGAAATCTAATGAAAACTAATCTGGAATTTATACAAAATTTTAAGCTTTTATCTAAGATTCTTTAAATATAATAAACAGAAAAACAATAGAAGGGAAAAGGAGGACAATACTTACTCTTGCGATAACCATGTGGAATTGAGCCTAAAAGGTGTTTCGTCCACAAAGGTTGTTCTATCTTCAATGAAGCTATTCTTCAAAGCAGTTCCACATTTATCATCTCCGTCTGGTCTCCAGAATATCCCATGACACGAACCTTGGAACAAAAGAAGAAACTTTAAGAATCATGTACAGAACATGGTGCAGCATCATGATTATGCGCAATATGCAGGGATAAATAATTTTCTGTCCTACTCGTCGAACCGATTTCTTCATGCAGGCTACCTCATGGGGTCTTCCCCTGGACCCTAGGAGCTAGAAGAATGATATTCCGGCAGGTAGGATTTTGGGCCACCCGCTGGGCTACTCGCTGATTTAGGACTTGACAAATTCAGAAATATTTCCCTTCCTATTGATATATTCTACTTTTTTTATACATATGTCGCTTTACTTGCTCACTTTTATTATAATATGGAAATCTAATCAAAACTTTCATATTCTTGAGAATCGGAAAAGATGTAAAGTAGAAAGGGATGATATGTTTGTATAAAAATAGATTAGATGATCAAAAGTTGAAACGAAACTTGAACCAACAAAAAAAGGATATATTGGAAAATTTTGATAGAAGAAAAAAAATGTCACCTCCAATCCAAGCCAATAAAATTTAAATTAAGAATTCTTAGAAAAGTATTTTGAAAACTAAACAAATCCATCTCGTACTGAAAATATCTTAAATATGAATTTCTAAGAAATTGAACAGAATTCAAATGAATGGAAAATGTTTCAAAAGAGTTTGAGGTAAAAACGAAAATTATTTCTTATAATTCAATTTCTTAAAATAATTTGAAGAGAATTGACGGAATATTTATGAAATTTTTTTTTTAAGATTTATTTTGCGACTATATAGCAACAGAATAACAACCCAGAAAAAAATGGATATTAAAACTTAATATTTCAATCTAAGTATCTGGATATTCAACCTAATTATCTCAGATACTCAAATAGTTGACCAATGGTTATTATTGGTCACCGACTAATAATTATCTAAGATAGTCAATCTAAATATCTAGATACTAAGTTTGAATACAGAGATAATTGGGCTGAATATTTATATATTTATGATGAATATATTTGTAATTCATTTTTTGATTATCTAGATGTTAAATTTGAGTATCCATTTTTCTTCGCTTTTAGTGATTTTAAATAACTTCACGGGATTTAAAGAGACTAAAGGATTTCAAAATATTTTAAGTGATTTTGAGAAATTTTAAATTAAAGAATGTTAATTAGTTGAAAATGATTTAAAAAGATTTCAAGGTATTTTAAAGTTATTTCTAACACTAAGAGATTTAAAATGATTTCAAGAGATTTTATAAGTTATCAAGAAAGTTTGAATGCTTTTAAAGAATTTCAAGTGATTTAAAATTATTTAAACAGATTTAAAAGGATTTGAACGGATTACAAAATATTTCAAACGGTTTAAGAGATTTAAACAAAAGGATAAAAATATTTAATATATCTTTGTTGAAGGTCCTCAAATAAAAATATTTTCAGCTTTAAAATATTGACTTTCCTCATTATTTTCATAATCCGATTTCATTATACAATTCAATTTTATCAACTGAAAAAAGGTGAAGGGTTGAAAAATGTCGAAAATAGGTGAAAAATAAGGAACTGGGTGAAGATCTGTATCATGACTGATATTCATATATTATTTAAGAATGGGATTGAGAGCTTTGAAAAATCATGAGGGGACGCATGATTTGAAAAGCGAATGCAGTGCTCACATTCGTCCCGCATGCATGTTACAGGAACATATGGCGTTCAAGTGACTTCGGGAATTTCAAACGAAAACCTCTCGAGAGTCCAGGCCCAAGTCTATCCATATATGTTTGTATCTACATGTGTGGGAGTGTCTTTAAGTATAGATGTGTACATTAAACACGAATGTCGAGGATTGATGACTTGCTTCTCATTTCTGGAATTGCTGAAGGTCGCCTCGCCGCCCAGTTGCCACCCTCGAAACGAAACCCTCGACACCCTCCTAAAGCCCTGCAGTCTAAACTGAACATAAGCTATATCCTTAAATCATTCATAGAAAATGAGAAAAATAGAGAGAAAACAGACGCCTGTGAAATTAGAAAAAAAAAGCGAAAGGACGAATGCACCCCCGCCTCAATCAGTATTCCATTCCCACGACTGCTTGTTATTCGATTTTGTGTTTTTCCCTTATTGATCTTATTGTTTCTATTTGTATTCTAAATGAATCTGCCATCGAAGGCGACAGACTTTTTTTCACACGTGCAACTATGCATCTCATTGAGATTTTGGCTCATGATTTGATTGACAATTGTATCCAGGCCTTCAGGGTCTGCGAAAGGTACTCTTGACTACTAATTAAATAATTTAGATGTCACAAATATAGGAAAAATAGTCTGTAATTCAAGATTGTACTTCAGAGTGACTTGATTAAAAATATAATCAGTGGTGAAATGCTTATTTAAAATGTTGCGGTGGCAGGAAATTGATCAAGTCTTTTGAAGTTGTCGGCGCGGTGCCTTTGATGTATGTCGGTCTTCCAAACCGTTATCAGTTTTCATGGGCTCGTTTTAAACTTTTTAAACTGAAGATTTTTTTCCTCGAAGAAAAAAACTCGAGTATGATGAAAATCTTTTGTATGAAAATTGTAATAACGAATACAGTGAAATTTTACAAAGAATTACTTAAAATTGGATAATCACGAGTGTGTTTCATTGATTTGTAAATCAACATGCTAAAATCACTAATGAAATGTCCTACGTTTTTGTTTATGAAAAGTGTATATCGTAGTGGACATTGAACTTTGATGTTTTAATTTCACCAAAGTTCATGAAAGAGAGATATAATTCAAAGGGTAAAAAATTATCTATATAAACGCGGTTATATATAGCTAATACTGCGGCATCTTCAAAATTATACATGCTTTTCGTGAACTTAATAAATTTATTGAATTTAATATAGCGTCCTTCACTATTGAAGGACGCTAAGTATTTTAAAGATAAATAAATTTAAAAGAGACTCACCAATAAACAAAAGAAGTAACAACAGGGCCATATTCTTATTTTCAAAATCTGCCATTACGTAGTCACTTAATCCATGAAAACTCTCGCGATAACTGTTGTTTTATTTATTTATAAAACACATAACTAGGATTGGGTCAAATTGACACAGAAGCGCGCGATCAGTACGCACATGTTCACTATGATCTTCACTACTGACTACACTACTCTTTGTAGATCGACCGTTCCTCGATGAGAACACTTGGGCACACTGGTTCTTTGGTCCCTAAGTCAACATAGCATATAGACTCATCCCCACTCTCATTTTCAGATGGCCCATTGGCTCCGTCTGTATATTCTACGTCTACGACCCAAAATAAAAATTTTCCCTTTCCACGATAAAGAACGACAGAATAATGCTCGAGTCCCGCTGCGAGGGTCAACCGCTTTAGATTTTAGAAGGGACAGTTAGGCTTTTTGGCTTGGGTGCACATATTTTTAAAATACCACCATGCCAAGCTCAAATGGACACGAACATTTTTTTCCTATCTAAATAGATACCCATTTAGCTTCGAGGAACCGAAAATTCCTCTGACATCTCATTTTGAGTTTTACAAAGTCGCTTTGTTGAACGCCCTTTCGGAAAAATACCTATTTTTTAAAATCACTTTTTGGAAAAATCGTACTCTTTATTACATGTTTATACAAACTTATAACATCTAAATATATTCATCCTAAATATATATATATCTATATATTCAGCCTAATTGATTGAATATCTGAGAAATTTAGACTGAATATCTTAATAGATGGTTGGCACATTTTTCTCTGTGTTGAATTCATTGGATGCTAAATTTATTATAAAAATTATAACTTCGCAAAACTGGTGGTCGATTTTATCATCTAATAGTGATGAAATTATTAATAATCGTGATGTATATTTGTTTTAAAATTTTTCGATCTTTCCCGTTTTATGTTTAAGTTTTTGCATCATGCACGAAAAAAAGTGCACAATTTTACTGATTAGTTATTATGATTCTAAGATATCCTATAGGAATTTATGTTTAAAATGAGCTCAAGAAGACTAAAAATATATTTTGAAAATGAGACAAACTACACGACCTTGAAATTTTGACTAATTTGTAGATCTAATTATTGATGATCAAGGCGTTTATTGGTTTATATTTTTAAAAAAACATTTCAATTTTTTTCTATACTTATAACAGCATTCGAATATCGAGTTAAAAATAAAAAATTACATTTTTTACATATGTCAGAAGAACTGTTTTCATGTTGGGAAATTTCGTTCAGTGTCAGCAATAATCAAAAACCAGGTGAACGACAATTCTGGCCGGTATAACTGAACATATATAAACCTATATTTTTCTCATTTACCCGATACTATTCATAATCCTGAAAATGAGAAGTACAAAAAGTGCGTTTTCGCTAAGAATGTTCCCAATGGTTCCTTTTGATCAAGATCCTCTGAATCTCTGATGCTCTGAATGTTCTGAAGCACAATGGATGCATCGGCTGGTTGGCAATGGACAACTCTATACGTCCTATATCCGAGGACGAGGCAAGGGAATGTAAGGAAAATTGCAGGGTTCCTTTTGTTGGAACCCTGTCTATTGTTCGTCATTTTCTAGGTTTCCCTTTACGGTTTGACTCTGAACTGTAGCCTTGAAGATTTGTGACGCGTGGATTGAGAAGTCTACTGACTTCTTTTTGGGTGGTCGAAGAAAAAAAACATCTGCACTCCCCGCAAAATTTAACGGTCTCTTAGTGAAAATTGATTTGGCCCCTGGGATACGTCTTAGTCATTGTGAATGTGACTTTCAGGTTGCATCTTATTCAGGCTAGAGCGTATATCTACATCTATATTCTTGATTTTTAGGCAGATCATTGACACATCTGAATTTCAGACGATTCTTTGCTCCTCTATTACGACACAGTGAGATGTGTGCATGCTGAGCTCAGTGTGATGTCCTTCCGGGATTTGCACAAAAAGAAATTCTTAACTATATATTCTGAGATCCTTTCTCGATTTACAACTATTTTAAGAATTATTAAGGAAACAATCAATTGGGTTGCAGTTGAACACTTCCTGTCTAACTAAGATTTTTTTATTTTGCTTCCTCAACAGAGAGGAAGCTTTGTACTCGTTACGTTTTCCAATATTTTAAAAATGTTTTAATTATAATTTCCTCAGTTGATAAATGGCTAATACGACATCCTAATAATTTTCCGGATGTATGTATGAATGAGTGTCCTAGTTTTTTTTTGCTGCCGCCACTATACACAAGTCAAATAGGTGACCATTGGTCACCATTAGTTACTGACCTGACCAACTTTAAGATATACTAACTAAATATCCTAGATATAATAAGTTTGACAAACGAGAGAATTAGGATAAATATTTATATATTTAGATGTTACAAGTTATACAACAAATATCTCCAAACATGCCCAAAGATTTTTCAAAATATTGAATTTAAAAATTTTTATGTACATTTATCATTTTTTAAGTGGATTTTTCAACTATAACATAAGTTCTCCAATAATCAAAATTCAATCGATTGACATTAAATATTAGCGCATTTAATTGAAAATTAAGGAAGTTATGGTTATTTGTAATTTTGAAAAGTTTCGTTTTTATCTGTAAGTTTTTAAATAACCAAAATTCAAAGCTTATACAATTGATTAGAACGTTGGCTATAAGGACTAAGCTGGCAACACTAGCAAAATTCAAAGTTGTTGCAAGAATAGAAAACGATTGTTTACTTAGAGAAAAAAGAATTAAATATATTTGTAACTTCAAATGAGCACAAAAAATATAAATACATTTAAATGAAACATCCGAGGTTGAATTCATAGCTAGTTTACATTTATTGGATTTACATACTAAATATCTCCGATACTCAAATAGGTGACCACTGGTCACCATTGGTCACCATTGGTCATGATTGGTCACTGGCTAACTATATCTAAGATACTCACAATCTAGATACTAAGTTTGAATATCGAGATAATTAGGCTGAATATTTACATATTCAGGATGAATATATAGATATTTACGATGAATATATTTGTAGTTAATTCAATTTTTTTACTATCTAGATGTAAGTTTAAGTATCCACTTTTCTGTATGATGAAACACAGAAATTACATATCGAATTTAATTTACCTTAATTAAGGTCCCGTTTTATGTTCAACGCTAACCTTAAGCCCATATAAACATAACATAAACTAGAATTTTCTTTTTGTGAATTTTTTAAAATCCTTTAAAGTCTTTTTATCCCAATGAAATCATTTCAACTCTCTTAGAATATTTTTAAATACCTCTTCAAATCCTTTAAAATCTTTTTAAATAATTGAAATTATTTTTAATCATTAAAAATGTCTAGAAATCTTACAAAATCTCTTGAAAATTCTAAAACCTTTTTGAAATCTTTAAAAATCCCTTGAAAATCTTTAAAATCACTCAATATATCTTGCAACCCTTTAGTCTCTTTAAACCCTGTAAAGTTTTTTAAAATCATTAAAAACAATTTGAAATCTTATGGAAATCTAGAAACTCTTTCAAATTGTTTAAAAATCTCTTGAAATTCCTTAAAATTACTGAAAATATTTTGTAATCCTGAAAATATCTTTAAAACTCCTTTAAATTCTATGAAATCTCTTAAAATCCCGGGCAACTCCGGGTAAATTTCTGCTAGAAAATGGACAAAAATGGCAGGTTTAGGGAAGTTTGGAGACTTTTTGAAAATATTTATATTCAAATAAATGTAAAAAAATCGTCTGAAACTTCCACCTAAAATAAAATCATTTTTCATGAAGGAATCGAACGCAGAAACAAGTATAATAAAAACCTATTTCCTTTATTGCAACAATATTACCTAATAATATATTGATCCAGAAAGATCATTTGAAGTTTTCCTTTCCTTGATAAAGTAAAAATTTCGCTTTCTGATTTTTACGTTCATGAATTTAAACATTCAAATTTGCCCCTGGAATTTTCTGCGCATGAGCAAACGAATACATGTTGGTGTAGCCCGGGCTGCCTAAACATAGGGTCCAGTCCCACGTTGTTCTTCAAAATGAAATTTTGAAGTGAAGCCATTACATTGTAAACTTAAAAATAATAACTGTGCACGATGGCTAAACTATGCTCATACTATATCTTATCTCCTCTAATTGATCAGCAAAATTTACTTGGTGTAGAAAAAGATTCGAGCTCAGGATGTGCAGTAATAACACTCGGCAGAAATATCATCATGCGATACAAGGTTAGATTTCCGTTCCTTTTCTCTCGTTTCTCGCACAAAAACCATGTAAATAGTACCTGGAAGTTTAGAAACAAATTTTAATTCATATGAAAATGGACATATAAGTTCATTAATTCCCATAGAATTTCTAAGTCGAAAATGTTTGAACCTCCGAAAATTACACATATTTGTACTATATACAAATATCGGGATGTTTATTTTACGTTCTTCGATATAACACCAAGAATATTTGTCTTTATTTGAATTTTGGGATGCCTATATCACAATGTTTTTATCAGATTCGTTATAAATATGATAAATACCTTTTAAGGTTCAACAATATTAATACTTAAAAGTCATATTTGCGGGTTTATTTAACTCATCTTTCTGGTGCAAACATTTCTGTCTATATCAAAGCATATATTTCAAGTTGAGTTCAAACAATAAGTCTTTTATAAAGTTGCTCATCCAAGGAAAAAAACCATAATCTCCTGAGAAGTTATAACTATGCATATCTAACATACACGTTTTTTTACAGCTACAAGATGTAAAGCAAATTAGCAGTTGGTCCACTAAAGAAAAACTTACCAGCCAAGTGATCTATGATCCAACTAACAAGCTGTATGCTGCAGTATTTAATGAAAAATACGTTAGAGTCTGGTTGGAAAACGAAACTGAACTTGATAAAGTAAAGAAATGCAAATTTTCTTCTCCACTTCATAGCATTCTCACTTTGGACGGATTTCTGCCTGTAGTATTATTACAAAACGGCAATACTGCCTCGTTGAAATGGGCCCTTAGTAACAGACAAAACTGGTCTTGCAAAGAAGTTTTAAAACTAAAAGAAAATTTTTTGAAATGTCAAATGGTGAGCGTTAATTCTAAAACTTATCTATGTGCCCTCACACAAGTAGATAATATATATAACTACATTTTAATGCCACTTGAAGATGAAACTTATTTAGGTAAAGTTGATCAATTAAAACGATTAGAAATAAAAAGGGATTCAAAAGCATTAGTCGGGCACGCTGTTATGCAAGATAAAAAGGATGCCTACCTTTTAACCCTATGTAAGCATAATAAATTAACTATCTAACCATTAAATGCATCAATAGCTTTTGAAACAATTTATTTTGTTATGCTTTTTTTCAGGGTCCGATGGCAGATTGTACAGTTATCCTTTAATCAGTTCTTCTTTGGAAAGTAGTCCTGGTGAACTACTTAGCATAATCACAGTTGTAAATACAAAACATCCAGTTACAATGATCGCATTAAACGAAACGACAATGGCCATATACGGCGCTGATTCTTTGGAAGAAGGTGCCGTTTTAATTATTTACAATGTACAATTCAAATTAGTACAGGCTGTACAGAAACTGAAATTATACACGAACGACGCAAAATTGTGGAGAGTAGAAGACAAATTATTATTGGCGGCTAATCGAGTACTGGCAGTTGCTCCATTTCGTTTAGCACCCCAAAGATTGGAGCCTATGCTTGGTTCATCTTTAAATTATAAAAATATGGATTCAGAGATGAAAAGTGAAATCACTGTCATTCAAAGTAATGATGCAACAATATCTAAGTGGCAGGGCAAGTCGCCGAGTCCCTTCAAAATATCCGAAGAAAACCTAGCAAAATCAATTACTCAACAAATTTCCAATTTAATGGACGAGGGCTTGAGTAACGCTGCTATACCGCAAATAATAATACCCCAATTAATTGAATCTAGAGATATCCCTTCGATATTGTGGTGTCTTGACAACTTTAAAGATTTGTCAGAAAAGCTATTGGTAGACCTCTTTTCGTTTTATTTAAGAACATCTGACAAGTCAAAAGCTCCTTTAGAAAACGGAGATGTTGGTAGCAGACGATCGAAAATAACAGAAATGCAGAAGAACTTGTTAAATAAGATTTTTAGCGCCAGCTATACTGATATTTATTTAATGTCTTACCTGAAAACGAATTTAAGCTTTGATGAAATATTAAGACTTTTTCACTCTCTTGTTGAAAGGCTAGACGTCGTAGAAAATTTAGAAGAAACGTCTGTAGAAACTGAGTATCTGCAACTTTACCAATGGTCTAGTTTGTTATTAGACTCTCATTATCAAGATTATCTCTTGGCTCAAGATCCTCAAGTATTGGAACAATTACAAAAGCTCAACACAATTTTGGAACAGCACGTAAGCTCAAATTACATTCTTTATACGTGATACATTAATTATTTATCATTCGCAGAAACTGACATTGATTTCTTTAGTTTCAGTTACTTAAGGACTTGGAGAATTTGAGGCCGATGTTGGTCAGATTAATCAACAGCAAACCTTTGAAACCTGCAACTCAAGAATTTAACAAGTTCTATTCGATAGAAGAAGTAAAGTTATATTAAATTTTAAATAAAAAATGTATTAAATCTAAAGATAAGTTCTTTTCATATATAAAGAAACATGCCTTTGCTTGGTATCCTACACTGAATGTTTATTAAATATAATATGCATTACAAACTAAGATTCAGATTTTCAGAATATCGTAAGAAAAAAAAATTTTAGATAAAAGGACTAATAACGTAGTTTTTATTTTTTTATTTTGATCAATTATTTACACAATTACGTGAATTGCAGTAAAACAAAATCCTTCATACAAGAATAATGTAATATCAGGACATGTTTTTATTTTCCTTATAAATAAAGGATTGTAGATGGTTTAATTACTGCTGATTCTGAAATCTATTGATTCTTCTATAATTGGTCGACGTAGGGTACGGTGCTGATATCGCCAATTGCTGCTATCGTAGGTTTTCCACTGCTAATTTTCTTGGCCACCTATTTTAAAATAAAATAGAATTAAAAACTAGTTATACAAAATATGGTATTAACTTAAAAATTTTGGAATAACTTTCTTACATTCTTGACGTCGGCAGCCGAAACCTTTTCTATTTCAGCAGCAAGCGCGCAAGGTGAAAGGATTCGTCCCTTCAGTAAAGCTTGATGGCTAAGATTTTCTAGTTGAGTTGCGGAACAGTCTGTTGCAGCCAAAACCGATGCTTTTAATGCCGCCTTACCTCGGGCAATGTCAGCATCAGATACATTAACAGACCGCAGCCACTTATAAGCTGCTTTCGTAGCCTGAGAAGAGATAAAAAAAAATTGACGTTAAATGACTCGGGATTTTAAACTATCTAAAAAATAATTTTTAAATCATTAAAAAAAACTTACTGTTCCCGCGATACTTGGAGGTGCTTGCAGGACAAAGCCAAAAAGACCAGAATCAGTATAGCTGGCATTAAATGCAGTTAAAGCGAAAAACTCTGAGCCTACTGTAGAACTGACAGCTTTGGTCAAAGGAGCTACACTGGATCCCCATTTTACCCTAGGTCCTGTGCCTGCGGCATTTTTCAATATCGCAAGCGCCAGAGCTTCATTTTCTTTATCAAGACCTGAGCCTTCGACAGCCAATGCTACTGTAGCCACTGGCGAATTACGTTCTTTTCGTACGTCACCACCATAGTACTTGGATGGTTCAGAAGGACAATCCGTTGAATTAACTTTCAAGCACGAAGCAAAGGAAGATAACTCCGACAATGAAATTCCGGTTCCTACGACAGCACACCTAGATCCCGAAAACCAGGTAGAAGTGAAATGTTGCAACTGAAAGTTAATAATAACTCATTAATTTATCATTTAAATTATTTAATTTTCAAACAATAAGCTATCATAATGGCCTATAGAGTCTAGAACTCTTTAGAGACACTTACAGTTTCGGTACTGATTTTTCCAATCTGTCTCTTGGGACAGTACAGGGAGTAGCCGAGGCCTGAACGATATGCACCCTTGTGTAAAAGTTCAATAATGCGACTTATCTCGGGTACAGTCGAAAGCTCGTAACGCAGCCTTGGAGTCTCATCCGATATCTCCCAGGGCTTAAATACCTGACGAGTTGCAACATCCTCCAAGAATGTCAACGCTTGAGGACTAAATTTTCAGAATTATAAATGAAGTATTTAATCGCAATGTTATATACCATAAATGTAACTTCTGCAATGGTTTTTCTTAACTTACACTTTGTCACGCGTGACCTGAACGGTGTATGCAATGTTCTCGCGATCAGAAGAGGCAGTCAAATTTCCTCCTAGCTGCTGGATATTTCTTGTTATTCCGAAAGCACTGGAGCGACTCGTACCAAGTCCAGCAGCTATTCGAAGAAGATGAGAAGTTCCTTGAGTTTCATAAGTTTCATTACGGGAACCAGCTCTGAAACGTTTATTAACAACAAATTATTTTAAAAAACCAATTGAGATAATTAATCCATTATACATTATGTAGGTAAATTTTATTTGTACGTACTTGAAAACAATAGAAATCTGAGTAACTGGGCTATTTGTATCAAGAGCAGCCACAGTAATTTTATTGCCTAGCACTTGAAGGTCAGCCGCTGGTAATGTAGCCTGGGCAGCTGCAGCCAGTGCATAGTGCCTGATCTAAAATGAGAAAAATGTAAAACGAAATCTATAAATCTCAAAATCTGTTTCATTTTGTGCAAACAGTCTTGAAACTAGGCATTTTTTCGCTCTATAGACATACTTTTTTTCGAAAAAGAGTACATCTACCGTTTATATTGTAAAGTCAGATAAAATATATACAATATACACATAGCTATAACATGTGTACCAGCAAATACTTTCTATATCTGTATACAGTTAAACATAACTATAATATACCATATAGGCAAAATTTTAACTGATTTCTAACTTGCTCAGATATTAATTATACAGCCTTAACTGCAGTAAAAAAGACACAGATAAAGATATTAAACTCATAAGATTACAATTATTGACTACATAGTTTGACAAATTTCTGACAGTCCCCAAGCAACTGTGATGAGGGTGTAGCTGTGCCTTTAAAAGTGTGAAAAATTAAAAGTTAGATAGCTACATAGAATTAGCTTGCATTTCATGTTACGAAAATAAATAAGGATTCAATATTCTCATTCCAGATTCATATAAGTCCCGGACTAAATTTTTAATTTACAATACAGTATAATAGACCAGAGGGCTTTTACATAACACCTGGCAAGAAGCACATTTCGAATAAATACAAGGATTGCACCACTGGAAATAATTGCCATTAGATTGTTATTAATGTTAAAGAAAAATGTAAGCATTACTCACGGAAGAATTTCGTAAAATAGGACTCCGCACAGCCGAGCAAGCCATTTTTGTGTTTTTCAAGATCGCGGAGACACTTGCGAAAAAATGTCGGCTGCTTCGACTTCGATACCTCAACTTCAAGTCGTGATAGAAGTCCAGAGGGCTCTGTTGTAGAGTTTACTTTGGCACCAATTTTTAAATTTACTAAATGTGCTCCTCCAAACTGTACACTTTACTACTCAATACATTAAATATTAGTCGTTTAGGTTGTTAAATAGAAGTTCTAACATTAAAATTAACTTTTCTTATTCTACTCGGTTTCTTGGGAATAGTAAGAATAAAAAGACACTTTTAGGGAGAGAATATTATTTTGGTCTCTTTACTTAATGCTGAATTCTATGTGGTATTACTTACAATTAATAAACCTGATACAAATATATCCTGTGCCGCGTTTTGTACTCGTAAATATTTTCTTATTCTTTTAAGTTTTGTTCTTTTTAATTTTATCGAAAATTCTAGCTATTCATTCAATTAAGAACCAACAATTTTACTATTCCAGACTGGCCTTTTTTTGAATAAAATGTCACAGGCAGAAAAAAATAATATAAAATAAAGATAATAATATAATAAAATCTTTCTCTTAAAGTTGTTCAGCCAAATAGTACTATTGTAGATTCCTCGCACAATACATCTAGTGAAATTTTATTCCAATCACTTGAACGTTTCATGCACAATAACTGTAATACAATTTAATTGATTAAACGAGATTTATACATTTAATACGTAATTTCAAATAAATTAATATCGTAATATCACACTTAGTTGTATAAATGGATTTACACCTAGTATCCTAATATATCGCAGTAATAATATTACACAATGTTGAAAAATTATATTTAATAAACATACTTATAATCTGCTAATGTTTTTAAGATAATATTATACTTTGTTAACAATGCATTTGAGCATTACACATGAAAAGGAGAATTACGTTATCACATGGAAGTAATCTGAATGTAATTTAAAGCATTTTTAAATTACTCAGTATCTAGGATCTACGTTAATTTAATAATAAGAAATTATTAAAGATAGTCCGTATAAATTACAATATTTTCAATGATAAATTTAGTAGCCCTGATATATTTTTCATTTAATTTAAGTCATGCATAATTTTGTTAGAAAGTTTTATGTACACAATTCATTGTAAAGCTGACTGTCTTTAATCATTACTTGGTGAAAATATACACATTTAAAAAAAATATTACAATTGGTAAGCGCCTCACTGTTTGGCACAAGAGTTTTACAACATTTTAGATCTTTGGTATTGACAGATGGCAAGCGAATGTAAATTTATAATATTTATATTGAATACCGTCACTGTCAGCAGACCAAATAAGAACAAATTTAATACTCTAGTTGAGATATCATCTAGGGTAATAATCATACAATCTTGAAACTTGGAAGCTAAGCATAGGTATATGTATCTCTATATTATCATTTTACAACGAATTACGGATTGTGCAATTACAAATCATGATTTTTCAGTTTTATAACAAGCAATTCATGCAATTCTATGTTTGGCAAAGTAACTTATTCAATTCATAGTTGTAAATATTTTCAAAATTTTTTCAATATTTTCCTGATTTGCAATGCAACAATTGTTTTATAAACTAAGATATATTGCAGACACAATCTTGCACATTCAGTACAAGATTACGTGTATCTACAGTGACTAGAATGAAGGAAGTAATGTTATTAACCGATATCACCATGCATATGTACTTAGAATTACTGTTAGGCATTCTGATTCAAATAATATTTATTGGCTATACAGTCCTGGATAACCCTCTTATAATTATAATTATTGTGCCTAAGAAGTGCGTTTCGTCTACCTCATTTTGTATAACGAGAATGTTTTTATTTATACGTACCTATGTACAATAAAAGGAGAAATGTATTGTCATATTTGGTTATAAAATTGTATGACCGACCAAGCCAAATACTGCCATGGTTAAAGTAAAATTTTAAATTTCAATTTTTAGTGGCAGTTTCTTCTAAAAAAAAGTTACCGAACACTTTATCCCAATTTGCTAAAAAATAACAAGATACTTTTTAAAGGTATTTGATATCCAGGACTACAACTATAATAAATATTAGTGAGCGACCTAAAAGTCACGAAAGTTGCAGAGAATATTTCATTGAGACTATAATCCTTAAATAGAAGAATATAGGTCAGAAGTTAAATAACCATTTTTGTCAACATATATTTTATCACGGATGTTGCATTAAATTACTTTTACTACTCGGATTTTCCGAACATCTATACTAAATTTATTTTCTCAAAGATTCAGATTTTTTCATCAATTATGTAAAAAAATTATTGTAACAAATCAAAGTGCATTTTTCTAGTGTGCTCTAGATAATTAAAAAATTCTACCCTAATTTAAAGGTAAATATGTACCTTATTCTGACATTCGAGCAACTTTTTTTGCTCATTGGAGCAAAAAATTGTTAGCAAATACTCATTTTTTCGTATGGTTCTACAAATAATGGCTTCAACAATATTATTATGTGATTAAAAAAAAACAAAAAAATTAAGAGCTTCGCGATAAAATTACAAGTTTACTTATTAAGAATCAGTTTACCATGAAGAATACAAGTGTCTATTGTTCATTAATAGTTTTTAACATACTTTTGTTATTATTTTATTATATTTTGTTATATTTCATTTCAAGTTAAAAATCATACAATTTTAAGTTAAGGATGCTGGGTTCAGTTCAAGTCCTGAACTCAAAATTCAATCTCCTCATTTTTCTTCATAACTGTGAAATCAATTTAAAAAATGTAAACTTTTCGTTTAACACAATAAGTATTAAAATTATCGATTTTTTTGCTCTAAACCTATAATTCTATTTAAAAATTGATTAGCTCTACAAAGCGGAAAAATATCTACTTATAATACTTCTTAAGTAAAAAAGGAGAATTTTGATAACGTGGATCTAACACTCTAAAAAGTTTAAAATTGAAGTAAATCAGAATTTAAAATACATTCAGTTTTTAAAAATGCCATTAGGCGAACAAGATGCTCCAAACGTAGATATACGTAAATAGTATACATCCGTGATTAAACTTTATGCATACATTCTACATGTACTACTTTCAAATTAAATATGGAGTTGAACTATTTAAAAGATGAATATAAGCTTACGCTAATCAGTAGTACCCGGAATAATGATGATAACCAGGTCTAGGAGGATGATACGGGGCAGGACTTACGGGATACGTTGAGTTATATCCAGGCAAAGGAGGTGGAGGAGATAGAATTCGTCCATCAACTGCATCAGGTACTACATGTGGTGTAGAAGAACCGGGTGGTTGCGGACTCGTAATTAATCGAGCACCAGGTCCATGCAAATGATGAGATCTTGAGAGACTCAAATCCACACTGTGTCGACCTCCAGGTGTCAAATCTAAACTAACCACCCTTAAAACGTCACTGTGGGGGTAAGAAGGTGGAGGTGGTGGAGGCGACATTGAGTACCCACCGGTTCTACTGAGATCAACACTTTGTCGCTCTGAAATTTCGTACAAATGATGATGATGATACCTCGTGTTTTGCACTTGGGCACCAAAGCTGTGATGAAATCCCCTTGCAGACATATCTAATCCTTGTAGTTCTCCACTACTAAGGACTAGCGGCTCAAAATTTGATCTTTCTCTTCCAAATTCTGAATCAAGAGCATCATACTTATAAGTTGTCGAAAGATCTAGTTGCAAAGCTTTTTCTTTCACAGATAAACTTAAGTTTTGAGCAACTGAATCACCTTCATCGCTGGACAAATTATCAGTTGGAACTTGATGATGGTGATGATGCATTTCTTGATAGCGGGGATTCGGGGTTGTAGAGGGTGAAGTTAAATCTTCTTGTTGAACGTGTATATAGGTGTTGGGTGAAGACACGCGTGGCAAATCTTCGTGGTGAAGATACTGCTCTATATTGTGAGTTCTGCTAGAAGTCATATAATCAAGCGGTCGATGAAGATGGTAGTCTATGTGTAAATGGTTTGGAGGAGTGTGTCTACTGTCTGGTGTTGGCGAGGGTGATATGAGATCTTCCTGTTGTTGAATATATGAATCAAGATGAGTATCGGGTGACCTTTGCGGCATTGGTGATTGCAATTGGTTCGAGATAGAGTACAAGTGTGTTTCGCGATCGTTGTCATCTAGAATAGGACTTGATACTGCTCCTATATCTCGCTCAGCTGCATCCAAAGCAGCTTCTACTAAGAGACTAGCACTCGCACTTTCTGTGCGCCTGTAGACACTCATACCCATTTTGTTATCATTCAAAATATTTTGCGTTTGAGAGACGACTTGCTCCTCCTCTTCATCTTCTTCATCAACTTCCTTTCTACTATCCTCAAACTCGTAAACGTCTTGCGTAACGGAAGATTCAGAGAGGTGTGTATTAGAGATGTCAGTTGTTGAATGCGGATTAAATTCACCCATCCATTTTTTGCTACCTTTACTTTGCATTCGCGAGGTCCCATACAGATCGATTTCAGTACGAATATTTTCCACCGAAGACTCAACAGGATTCGACATTGGTACTGACTGTTGGGATGGGGGTGTAGGTACGTCACGATCTATCTTGAATTTAATCGTACCTCCTTCACTTGGAAATTCGACTGAGCTAGGCTGAGCGAGATTTAAGCAAGATTCAGTTTTTAGACTATTTTCTGAACTACACTCGTCTAGGGAAGGTAAACTATTACTGTTATCCTGAAATCAAAATACAAAATTTAAATCAATATATACATAAGTATTGAGAGGGGGAGGGGGAAGAATTCATTACGAATTCTATATACATTAGACAACTTTATACCTGAGAACATGTTCTATTAATTTTTGGAGACTTTTCTTTGTCATTGTTCTCTATTAAACCTCCACTGTAAGCATCAAACGTGTATGCAACAGATCGCTCAATTTTAGGCATCATTTCTTCCGTAAGACCGTGTACCTTTTTGTAGTGAAATTGTAGGCACTGTTTAGTAGTGAAGGCAGCTTTGCAAGCGTTTTCTTTACACCTAAAAACAGGAGAAAAATTCTGATGTAATAGGCAATCTTTTTAGAAAGGATGCATATATAGCTTACTTAAATTAAAGAAAATCGTTGAAATTATTTGCATATAGTACAATTTATTGTTTACGACTCACTTAAAAGGTTTTACTCCACTGTGAGTCAGCATGTGAATTTTTAAGTTACTCTTATTTTGAAACATTTTCCCACAACGATCACACGTAGCTGCTCCAACGACATCTTTGTGGTGTACCTCTTTCATGTGACGTTGAAGTGCGGCACGCGAACCCAATAATTTTAAGCATATTTTGCATTGAAACTCTCGAAGCACTTCAGACATGTCTGAAAAAATAATGAGAACAAAGGATGAAAATTTAGATTCAGTACTTGAAGGTGTATAATGTTATAATAAGATGTTTTTTTTCCTCTGTAGTCAAACTCAGTTTTTAAATGTAAATATATACACAGAGCGAAAAAAATCTTTATAGTTATTTTTGCATGAAACGAAATGATTACATTTTGAAGATGTATTTCGAATTCTTCGTTTTTACACAAAAAGTATTAAAATTAAACATCTCTTCGCTCCATAGCCAAACTTGTATTTAAAAAAATATTGCTGTAGAGCAAAAAAATATTTTTTTCTAATATTCGTTAAGTAAAATGGAGGAATATAATTTTGTAGCAACAAATTTAAACATGAAGAAAGAAATTCATATTACCGCTGTGCATTCGCTTGATGTGTACTTTCAGCTTCTGTGGTTGACAGAACTTGCGACCACAAAAATCACACAAGGGTCTAGAACGTTGCGGATTCTGAGAACATCCGTATGTCCTATGCATTTCGAGATAATTTAATCTTAAGAAGAATTTCTTACAATACTGACATTGGTATGCGCCTCGACCTGCATGCAATTCAGCTGCATGTTTCATAATGTTATCCTTGCCCAAAACAGCAGCACCGCATACCTGTGATGGGAACAGTAATTAAATATCTTCTTGAATAATCATATAATATAATTAGGTGTGTTGGATTCAAGTTCTAACTTCAAAACACGAACTCTCCACTTTATTTAATAAATATTATAATAAAATATTTTTTAACTCTATAGTGGTACTCATTTTCTAAACAAAAAAAATGTATAATTTTATATATTTCTCGTGTAAAATGAAACGGTTAAATTTTTAGCTTATATATGTCAATTCTTCGTTTTAAGCGAAAAGTATTCAAATTAAGCACTATTTTTTTCTATAAATAAATTTTTATTTTAAAAAATAATAAAACTTTAGAGATAATATATCTAATTCTAATAATTGTTGAGTAAAATGAAGAGATTTAACTTCAAGGTTAGAATTTGAATACCCTTAATTTATTAATTTTAGGTACCTTGCAGTGATATTTCCTAATGGTAAGACTATAATTTGTGTCATGAAAAATACAGCAGTGAAGGCGATAATATATAGGATGAGTGAAATTCAAATTACAACCTCCGCAATCTACAAGAAATGTTATAATAAAAAGAGCTGTATCCATTACAAAATAATAAATTTACTAGGACTAAATTTTTTAAATAATTTTTAGAAAAGAACACTTACTTGTTTTATCTGTTTTATTCTTTCTCGTCCATGCGGATGATTCTGAATCAGCCCAGTATGTCAGTTCCATTCCAGAGGTAATATTTTGAGTCGTTACCAAATGTAATTCCCCTTGTTTCATAATCACAGCCACACTTCTTTCTTCTTTCGTTTCCGCTGGTCTAATGTAACGAATCCAATTACTCTTGAGTGGATTCGTAGTACTAATGTAAGTAGTTTTACCAGCATTATCAACCTAAAATATCGTAAAAAAATTAATGCAATGGTATTGACCAAAACTGTAAATTTACTCGAGTTAATATATTATTACCTCCCAAATATGACGCATAGAAAAGTCATCAGGTATATCCATTTCTTTAACTGGTCTGCCAATTAGAGGTCCCAATTTGGCGTATATTGGAACTGGACTTTTGGCATAAACTCCAAGTCCATGATCCAAATTTGTAGACCTTAGCTGAAAACATTCAGGCAGAGATTCCCTAGCATATAGAGGTTTATTTGGGTCTACTTGTAACTGTTTTTCTTCACTTTCTTCCTTGACCTTGAGTTTACACTGTTCAGCAGCAACTGAATCTTCATCTGAATCAAATCCATCATCTGTAAATTTTCCATAACCTTCTGACATGGGATCTTGTGAATTGACGGCTTTCACAACTTCAAGGTTATCCTGATACTTAACTAACCAATCTTCATATGTTATAGAATCATTAATAGCATATTGTGGTGTGATTAAAGGGCAAGCGTCTTGCAAGTGTCGGCTGTTGCAGTCTTGACAGAGTTTTATAGTAATGGCTAATCGTTGAGGCTCTATCACAGTATTTTCTGAGACCTGCTCGTTGTCAATTATGGCAGGTGCGGTACCAGTAACATCATTTGCCATAAAATCAAATTCTTTGGCCTCTTCTGTAACAATGATTCCATCTTGCGGAGCTTTACGAACATCATGATGTTTTTTGTTTTTGTGCTCACCCTGCACGTGTTTGTGCTTCCGTTTGCGATGTTTGTGCATTATTTCTTCCCCAGGACCTTCACTTGATTGCGTCATTGTATTCTTCTCAACTTGACTTTCGTGTTTTGCACGCTTTTTCTTCTTCTTCAGTTTCCTGTCATCAGTATCCTTTGAGTCTTCTTTAATTAGACTTGAAGCCATTTCTGCACTCTCAACTCCCCCATACTGAAGAATATTCCTCTCCTCGTCATTTTTACATTTTGAAGCCAAGGGGAAATTTAAAGTTTCATCTAAACTATCGTTCTCTATATTTTCGGATATCGTTCCTAAAGATAAATTTTCCGTTTCGTGATTTTGCGAAGCATTACTCTGCAGTTGTTCGTTTAACTTCAAATTAACGTTTTCATTCTTTTCATTTTCACATTTACTCGTATCGTTTGCTTCACTGTAGCTAGATAGATCATTTGCGCTATTTACACTTTTCACACATTCTACTTCATCCAAATCTTCAATTTTAGCTCCAGTGATTTGTTTCTTATTTGTCTTGACTTTAAACTCTTGTACAACTAAATTTTTTTTGCTTACTGTAACACTCGCACATGTCGCGTCTTCTGTGTCAGAAGGAACCTTTTGTTCGTTTTGTAATAAATGTGAATTGTGTTGATTGACTTTTGATTCGACATCTTCTGTAGTTTTAGAGTGTTTTCTCTTCTTACGTTTTTCTTTGTGATGTTTATCTTTACTTTTGTGATGCTTAGTTCTTAGACTACGCCTTACATGTAGTTTGAACACATCGTCTAGTACTACAGTTGGCTGAAGAGATTGTATCGTGTCTACGGAAGGCACCTCGGGATCTAGAACATCAGTTACTTGTTTTCTTGGACTGCGGCGTAAAGGTTCCTCCTCTTCATTAACTAACAAACTTTCAGTTTTAGAAACATTGGAATCGTTTTCCTTGTCGTGATTGGCTTTCCACGAATCCGCTTCATTGCATTTTCCATCTCGCCTTTAAAACAGGGAAAAAATATTGCGAATGTCAAAGTAAATTCATAATAATCGATTATACCCCAAATGTCCAAATCCAGTTTGTTTTTATTTCTCCCAAAAAGTAAAACGAGGAAGAAAAATTTAGTTTATGAAATACAAGTCAATTCTTTTTAAATTTGACATGTCAATAAAAATAAAATTGTATAATTAGAAAACAAGAGATATTTTTAATGAAAGGAATATTTGTCCAGCAGAAACATTATTCTCGTTTTTGCACCCTCAACCCCTGTAGTAGGCTATAATAAACCGCAAGATGGCGAATTGTCAGCGAATTGTTCTCAAAACACTGCGATAATAGGAGAATGTAGTAATGGAGGGGGCTCCCGGCTAAGTGACAGCTGCCCCATGTGACTAAGTTAGCTAATTTCTTACAGAAAAAGGGTGAAAAATCTATAAAATACATACCTCACGATAGACTCAGCCAAATCTAGCAAATATACAGCCAACTCTTCATCCGTCAATAATCCCAAACGCTTCCTAAGCGTAAGCCATCGCCTACCGTTCGTAACACCGATATTTACACTCCGAAAGTGCTTTGATTTGATATCCGAATTTGTTGGATCACTCTTGTTGTGTCTTGTCGCGATTCCTGAGTCTTTCACATGCTTCGTGCCCTTTTTCGGCATAACTACATCGTTGATGGCCGGTATTAAAGCGGCGAAATCAAACGAACCGAAGGACGCGCACTGATAATACGATATCCTCTTTATGTTCACCGCCCACTCCGCTACAACCCGCACCCACGACCCACCTCAAAGAATTCTAGTCTTTGCAGTTTGCACCCCCTTTACCCCCTTCATCACTTTCCAGCATCCATAAACCGCATGCGCAGGAATGTGCAAAACATCAGATTGGTAAAACATTCTCAAATTAATAAATTAACCAAAATTACTCCAGATTCGATCATTTATACGAAAAACTTGAATAACTACTTTTAAGTTTTTTATATTAATGGAACTTTTTACTGATTTATTTGTAATTTAAAATTTCGCGGGAAAATAGAAATCAGTAGTACCACACGCATCAGATTACAGTCAATCAGACTTGAATTGCGGCAAAGATATATTATTTTGATTGAAGAAAAATCAAGGAAAAGTCATTATTACCCTTATCTCGGAGATTATAAACGTAGTTTGGTGGATTCTTGAACCCATATTCAATTCTTCAATAGTCCTCTCAATTGCTTTGCTCTCGCGGCTCTCGCTATCGTATTTGATCATATTTGTGAAAAAACATCTCTAACCTGCTCCAAAGATTTTGCCTGCTCTGACAATACACATATTCATTTGAAGTTGGCTACTTCTGTCATACTGCTTTTGCATGTTTTGCCGTTTTGCCTGGTTTTGCATAAGTGCAAGGTAAGTGTGATGGTGATAGGATTGTCAGCCTGTCGCCAGCTGTGGCTAACTTCAGAATTCAGATTTCAGTGATTGTAAAACTTGTAAGTTGTAAGTTGTAACCTCTTCGTTCACAGGGATCACAGTGGCTTACACTCATTAGTTTTTCTGTCGTCTTTCAAATATTTTGTGTATCAAATAAAAATGGCACGTCGAGCACTGAAAGCAATAGATTGGGCTGCTATTGCAGAGAGAATTCCCGAAAATCAGAAGGGTATTCTAGCAGCCTTTAAAGCTAAATCGGATTTGTTCCTTCGCAAGTTCGTATGATCCCACATTTTATGTTATATAATATTACTGTTATTTGTTCACCTTTAAAGCATTGGAGATTAATTACTATCATATAAAAATATCCGCATCTTAATTGTTTGATAAAGGTAGAGAACTTTAAGGTTGTAATGCTCCGTAATTTTCAAATTGCTCTAAATTGAGAAAAGTATATGCTACCCACCCTGATGTAGAGAAGACCTCATTGACAAGTATTGAAAAGAACTGAATTTTGAAACCCAGATCTTTACTTACGTGAATTTTTTTTTTGCAGAGTCCAAGAATATCCAGAATCTGCTCCGAAGATTGATTGGGCTTTATATAAGAAAACTATTTCTGTTCCCGGAATGGTAGATCAATTTCAAAAGCAATATGAATCTCTTTCAATTCCCTATCCCGCTGATAACTTTTCTTCAATTGTAGATGCTCAAGAAAAGGAATCGGTAAGAGATTATTAATTTAAAATTAATATTAAGAACAATATTAATTTTATATGCTCTAAAATAAAAAAAAAGTATTAAATTATAAAATAATTCGTAGCAGCGAAATACCATTTTCAATATGTTTTCTCACAGATTTTTTTTTTAAATTAAAAATACCTGATCAAATGTACTTTTTGACTTTGAACATTTGGAAGTAATTGTTATAACAATTTTTTTCAGCTTTCTTTAGTTGAGCAATTTATAAAAGAAGCTAATGAACAAATAGCAAAATCCAATGCTGAGATAAATAAAATTCAGGCCATGCTCCCATTCAGCGAGATGACTATGGAAGACTTTAAGGATGCTTATCCTGATATGGCGTTAGACGCTATTAATACACCAACAATTTATCCTCACGATCCTAACAATCAACCTGGTAGTGAGGAAAAAGAACAGCCAAGTCATTAAATAAATCCTATTCAACGAGCACTGTAGTCTGAAATATACAAATACTTCTCAAATACTTTTGAGATTATATGTTTAACATCTTTTCCATTACGTTATAATTTATAGTGCTGAAGAGTAAGAATAAACTGATATTTGCTGCTGTAATCTAATAATATATTAACAGTGTACAACATCAGTAAATAAATTGCAAATCATTGTGTAATTTAAGGGCCTAATTTGAATGGGAAGATATTTAATTTATTTCGTCTTTGAGTCCTTGCTGTAAAGAAGTTTGCTCGGAAAGTTTTATTAAATGAATAACGATTTAAGTCAAATAAAAATCATAATCAACGTCACGTACTTCAAGATTTGATTGTTTTTATTTAAAGAAAAACAAAAAGCCATTGAAATAAATATGATGATTAAAAAACTACTTTTCTTCGAATTCAAATTTATTATGCATATTTTCTTTTTAGTTATAAATATAAATTTAATCTACTTTCCTAACTCATAAAAAATACAGCTTTTAAGACAAATCTCGTTTAAGAATTATTTCAGGGATAAGATTTTGTTTGAATTTATCAATCAAACGAGGAGGCAGACCTGCCAGCGACCTTCTAAATCTAAATAAGTAAAGAAAGCGACCAAAATATTTGGATATCTAAATTTATTCAACTAATAAGATATCCATACTCCATTATCGAATTGCTTTATAAACTTTCATTTAATATACTCTGAAGCGATAAACAATTGATAATCACGTTGATTGGGAATTTAAAGACTGAACTAAAAATATAATTTAAATGTAAATATTAGCATAAAGTTAAATTTAAACTTTAATTTAAACACGACATCTCGTTCACAAAGAATCATCTTAGAAAAAAAACTAGGTTAATATCTTACAATCCTAACACAACATCGCAAAGTGCTACGTTAATAATAATTGAACGTTTTGAACTGTAACATGAATTCAGTGAAAACTAAAGTATGTAATCCCAAATAAATTTGATTATTCGACCTTTTTTCAAATTTCGACTCGGGCTGAGTTGTGCCGTTTCTGATCATCACATTAGTACTTTTTTTTTAAATACCAACCATTCTCTATTAAATTATTTCTATGGGAATGAATAAATACAAGTACTAACCGTCAGGAGAAACTGAAGGGTTGAAATCTGACGTACACTCAAAATTTTAGTGATGAACCCCTTGGAGAAACAAATAAATGTTTTAATTTTGCACGAATTCTCTGCAGTCGAGAAACAACAGATTCACTTGATTTATACTTGAAGCTGGAGAAACAACGATCAAGAATCAATCGATAACTAAATATTGCTTTATAAAAAACAAAAGGCAAATTTCCTTTCGCGGAAATTCGCTGTAAGGCAAAAATTTTTGATACCGAACCTGTCTGGTGACACGTGTCGGAGAGAATGTAGTGTTAAGAACTCGTCCCACACATAGAATATGTTTTAAACTATAAACATCCATGTTGCCAAGGCTAATTTTGTAGAGCTTGATTTTTTTGTATTAAAATCAAGGGCTACGCTTCTAGATGCTGGGAGAGATTCACATATGAATTAAATTGACTAGCGTACCAATATCGTACTTTCCGTTCATTCGGAATTGTTTTTTGTTAGCAAGGATACTGTACGAGTGTTTCCAGAATTGCTCGACACAGGGACCGAACATTTGGCTGGGTTTCCATCTCAACACTTTCCTTCTCTAATGTTTCCAGAATTCTTACGCCTCCATCTCGCAGTAACATTTCGCAATACCGCTTCGCTATGAAGAAAGGGTTTATAATTTGAGCAAAATTAAATAATTTGAAGGGTCTGTATTTGATTTCAAAATTAAGCTTACGATTTTTGGTGCACACGTGGTGAATCGCCCAAACGGCCCAAAGTTGAACTGCATACACATCTTCGCATTCTAGAAGTGGGAAAAAGGGATGGAAGCTTCTATAAGCGACCATTTCACTCTGTGGAGTCTTCCAGTTTGTTACAGCGCGAGCCAACTGATCCAATAATTGAGACCTCGATGGCTGCACCAACGCATTCGACCAAAATTTTGGACTATCGCTAAGCAGATGAGCAGCTATACCAGCTGCGAAGTAAGACACATCGATGTGCTCAGAATCCAATAGAAAGGAGAGCACTGATATAAATTGTGGATGCATCAGCTGTCGCCTCAGCTGCCCAACCTATGAATTAATTTTTTTACTTTGTAGCAGCTTTCTTTTTGTTTAATTATTAATTCCTAAACTAAAAAATTCGGTACAAACCTCAGCAATGTTATTCAGGAGACCCAGAACTTTCGTTTCCACACTCGATTCACCGTGGAAGGTATCGAGCACCTCGAGAAAGAGTTTCAGTCCTCCTTCTTGTAAGAACACTTTGCAAGTCGTGGCGCTTTCATCCGTCAAGTTCCAAAGAGCAGACAAAGTGAATTTCATTGTAATATCCACACACTTTGTCTCCACTTTCGACCGAACCATTGTCAACAGTTTGGACATGTATTGAGGCTGAGCTCCCAACATAGATGTTTCAACTGTCGATATTTTTGCCGCTAATATTGAACAAATTGCAACCGACATTCGGTTCATCGAGGAATCATTAAATGCTGATAAATTGTTCATCACTAGTCTAGCACACCTAAGTAAAAATGCCAAGTGTAGATTAACGAAAGATCTAATTCAGAAAAAAAAAAAAAAATTCGGTGCTAAAATATATAATAGAAATGTACCTGTATTTATCAAATGCAACATCCTGCAATATTCTATCACTACAGAGAGTTAGAATTGTGTTCTTTTGCATTTGATAATGATTTGGATAAGATTCCATTGCCGTTAGCGTCACCTCGACAACTTGTTTTAGCACCGAAGGATGAATTTTATTCGCTAGTTCGCCTTTAGTGAGATTATAGAGACACGCAGTGCCGGCTATTTGTATTCGGAACTCCTGGGGATGAGCCTTCATTCCGGGGATTACTAACTTGATCATATCAACCCTCACTTCGTCGGAACTTGATGTTAAGCGAAATAAATTGTAGAGGCATTTTTGAACGTAAATCGGTCTGCATGGATACCGTCTGAGGGCTTCGAGAATTTGTGATTCTGTAGCTGTCCCGCTTACCTAAAAACAAAATCAATCTATATACTCTCTACTTGAGTTCTAATTACTTAATCAAGTTAAATTTTTAATCCAACTCACCACGAGATCCGGACTGTAGTTTTTATTAACCGGATTTATTAGACTATCCTCGTAGCAAGCGTCGGAATGCACGAGACCTAAGAATCTCAACTTCGGATGCGCTCTAATAAACTTTCTCAGGTCTTTTGCGTCTATTTCGTCCTTTCCTGCAAAATGAAAAATTATAACCGTTTTCTAAAAATAACAATAGAAAATAATACATGAATAAAAATTAATTTTAAAAAATCTTACCTGATATATCTAAACTAGTTAGGTGAGGCATACAATGAACTGCTTTCAAGAAATCTGTGATCTTCGATCTCACAGGCGCAAACATTTCAAAAACATAGGAATCCCGGTCGTCGGAAATGTCCAAATTTCTCAGCTCGTTCAGTTTGAGAAGCACCGAAATTACATTACCACAAGCGCTAATTTTCACATTGTACATAATGAGAGTTTTTAAACGATCTTTACATTTTCTCAGAGGTGATATATCATCCACTTGAGTGCAAGAGATATCCAAACTTTCTAAAAGAGGCAAATCCTCAACAACTATATCCAATCCGTGTCGATTGAACTCTGTCCCTGATACATTTAAAGTCTGAAGTGCTCTCAGATTACTTAACGCAACGAGAACACAATATCTGTAAAGAGATTCGAATTATTTAAGAGGAATGAAACAGTAGTCACTACACCATAATTTAATATCATTCTATACCTTGAACAATCCATAAAGCTCCCCTTAGCAACACTTAAAGACCTAAGATTCTGTAAACTCCAAGTTCCTAAACATGCTATAAGATCATTGATTGCAATCTTTAAACCTTTAACTTCTAAGTCTATAACTTTATGTTCTCTTAACATTTTTAAACCCTTCACGGAGAGATTGGAGGCATTTTTTAGTTTCACGTGTCTAAGCCTCGTTGTTTTCGCATCAAAGAGTGTAATAGTTAAATCTGATAAAACTTTTCTCTCGCAAAGACTGTATAATAATTGTTCTGAAATTTCTGCAGGCAGGAATGTGTCAGGATCTCGGAAACTGAGTCTCGTCGAGGGACTTGAGGTTACATTGTTGCTCGAAGTACTCGTTGGCATGCATCCTGCTACGAGTTCTATCAAATTAAAATAAAATTCATTTATTTGAAATTTTTAAGTTCAAGGGTGTTTGATCCAAATGCTACTCTTAACATTGAACTCCTCATTTTACACAATAATATATGTAATTATGTATAACAATTATAACTATATATTCCAGATTCTACTTAAAAACCTATTAATATTGTTTTATTTTACACAAAAAGTATTTAAAAAATTCAAATTTTTTCGATCTTACGTACGCTTTTATTTAAAAATGAGTACCGCCACAGAGTAAGAAAAATCTAATAATAATATTTGTTAAATAAAATGAAGATTTCAGATTTTGAGATTAGAACTTGGATTCAACACCCTTCAGTAAGGGAAGAATATTTTTCAAATATAGTTTTTAAATACCATTGGAAGAATTCGATGAACAACTACTGGGTCGAGCCCCAACATCACCGGGATGTACATCACATAAAGCAAGGATATTGTCGCAGATGAAGTCCATGCAGACTTCCTGCAAACTCCTTGGGGACTCGAACATATTTATATCTTTTGTGTGTCGTTTATATTTTTGAATTCATCCTTATCTTGTTTCAAAATTTGCTTCGATACTTATCTCTCCACGCTATTAAGTCTATTAAAGTTGAGGTGAAATTTTTGGCAGCGTGTTCTGAAACAAGAATCAACTTAATGTAAATATAATTATACACATAATTCTAATATATCTTCATACCTCAGACATGTGTTAAAAAAAAAGGTTTAATGTTCGAATCTTTTTACAATAAAATTAGAGAAAAATATTTATGATTTCAAATCAGAATTAAACTTAGCAAAACTCAATTTGAAGGCGTCTTCTCAGTCTTTGTCTTAATTTAGTATAAGAAAAATTAGAAAGAAACAGATGAGGCATTACAAAATAGTAGTACAATTTTATTTGAAGGTCGTGACCTGCTTTTGAGCAAAAAAAATTTTTCTCACTTTTTTGACAAAGGCTTTTCACAAAATTACGCATTTTCTTACTTCTTTATTGACACCACTTCTATATTTTCACAAGAGAAAAACAAAAGGCACTTTCATTGTTTCACAATTTATGTCAAGTGACATCGCATATACGATCGCAGTTCAATTTCTCTTTTCACAAATATTCTATAAATTAATTTGCATTTTTGCTACTATTTAAATATGACAAAGCTTAATACACGACTCAAACCAATTAACATTGCAGTAATAAGAAAGCAAGAATTTTAAGTGACAGTTACGTAATGAAATTCTACTGTACAAAACAATGTGTAAACTAAAAATATCTGACTGCTCGTTTGTGCTCGTTATTCTCGTTAACAATTATAGTGGACGAGAAGAGAAAAAAAACACTTAGTGACCACTTAGTTTAAAAAAATTACAATAAATCTCAGAATGATGAAACGAGGAAGATATCAAGAGACAAATTTGTGTCAATGTTAAAATAAACAATAAATTTAATATTGGACTGACCGCCATTTTTCTTGTTAACCAGCTGTCAAAAGAAACAAAATTATCACATTTTAAGCTACACCGATATTTCGACCAACAATGAGATTAAGACGTTCGGAGCACTGAATTTTAAGCATGGATCATTATCGAATTTTAACAAAAACGTTCTTCTGATTTGTTATTTTTCGATTATCTTTTGTGATCTTTTGGTGCATAACACATGATCAAACACCCAATAATACCATACGATTCACCAGCCGTGGGTTCGTGCCGTGTAAACTTTCGAATCCGAACCAATCCGAACGGACTTCTCTTTTTAACACCATAGGATAGAAAGAGAAGTTCGTTCGCATTCGACAATTTTCACGGCATCGGAATCCCACTGCAGACACCATTCCATACATGTTCCATACTCTGTCAGACTCTGTCCAACTCCATACCTGTCCATCAGATAGTACCATACCCACTGATATATATAATACACTGGATACAGGATTCAATGAAAAACGCTTGTGCCGACTTGAAGAGCCGCCATG
>JAUESI010000015.1:2675848-2689631 GCA_032275145.1 Synergus laeviventris | reverse complement strand
TAAATTAGGCTTAACATGTGTGGAGATTTCCTTCATGACGTTTCTACTCGTAATTCCGCAGTCAACGGTTCAAGACGAGGAAAGACAATTAAATACTGTATTGCAATGAGTTATCCAGTAAAACATAAAATAAATTTTATTTAATACTACTTATAATAATTGTTTCTTGTTAAAACATTAAACTCTTAAACATTAATTATTGAAACATTTTCTTTCAAAATATTTCACGCCAGTACATTTTCGTAGAATAAGAATTCCGTCATCAAATCCCAAAATAAATTCTATGTTGAAAAATATGAAGAAATTGCAAAAGTTAATGAGGTACGAGGATTTTGAGAGGTCAGGGATACTTGCAGTTTCTTAGGGAAAATTATGCACATGTACTGTATCCTGATATACATACACTTAGTTGTAATTATATTTCAGTTACAATCCCTTAATACTAGTAATTTTTTTACATTTATTTATACATCATACATACACGTATTAGAAAGCGTTTGGTTTTCCCAGAGTATTTTCGCTCCGTAGTTAAAGATGAGAATTTATGTCAAAATCTGTACCAAATACGATTTTTCACTTAGAAATCGTGAAACTTTATGATACCTTAATAGTGTCTTTTTATTTCTTAAAAAAATATAAGGATGAGTTTTATTAATCTATTTTCAAAAAAATTGTCTAAGAATTTGTTGGAAAAATTAATAAGTTTATCAAATTAATTGAGGTAATATTAATTGAGTTTAAATACTTTATTCTAAAAATTAACAAAATAATTAGGTCAGTTTATTCTCTTAAAGTTGCAGTTAAAACCTTCCAATTATTTTACTAATTTATATTACAGAGCAGGAGGACCACGTATATTTTAATACGTCTGGCATTCCTTGCATTAAAATGCATTACATTTATGATATTTTAGCCTATCTACATTTAGGAACATAATGATTTGTGCATTAAAATTATACCAAACAACTTAGCTTCTTATTTAATGATTCAAGCACCATTGTTGTGGATAGAAAGGCGAGCTGCACTTTTTCTCCATTGAAATAATTTAATAATTTTTATTGATAGCATTAGTTTTAATTTAAAAACGTTAACTCTCTAAGCATTCCTATTTCTAGTAAAAATGTATCGACTTTGAAAAGGTTCTATTTATTAATAATTGTTTTTGTGCTTTATAAATGGAGAAAATAGTAGATCGGTTCAATTTTTTTGCAGTTTTTAACATTTGAAGTTACCGTATTCTAAATCAATCAAATTTTTATTTCTGCTTCTTTGAATCAGAAATCGACTGTAGATACAAGAAGGTGCAACTGAGCCACATTTTTTACCTACATATATACATTTATGCATACATATGTACATTTATAGTAGTGTTTATATAACATTGATTGTTCTGAAGTTTATTTACTTACAAAATACTGTATTTAGCATTACTTAATTTTATTCCAGCGTCAGCAGTAACATCTTGGTCCATTGAATATTTGTTTGTATTAATATAAAATTAAAGTATTTTTCTTTTTAATTTCAACTGTCCGATAAAAGAAGATAAATAACTTTGCACATCGGTTTAATTTATTCTTCTTAATTTTTCAATTATAAGTTATAAATAATTTTAGTTCCATAAAGTGTAAGTAAGTTGGGTTCTTACAAATAAAACTTCGTCTTTTGAATACTTTTATTTGTAGGATGAACCCCTTTTAAGATAGTAAATTAATAGTATTTTGAAAATTAATACATTTCAAACTAACTTTAAATTTAAATTTTGTTTAAATAATTCAAAATCGGACTTAATTTATCTGAATATAATTAAATCATCTAATATATAATAAAAGGCACGCTATATTTAAAGTTAATTATTATAAACATAAAAAAATTATAATACGAGATTTTGATGGAATTTTTATGGAGGAAATTTTGTTACCAACTTTTCTTTGAGAAATATTTGATACTTTTAAGATGAGAGTGAGACTTTCTTTTGAAGCTTTTTTAAATTTAAGAGATAATTGAGTAATTAAATTCGTTTCTTATTTAAATATTTGTATAATTAACAGACGGGCCAGCCGACGGAAAATTACAAGTCTTGTAATTTCGCATAGGAATAATACTTTTATTTACATAAATGCATTTTCACTGATCTGTCCTTCATTTTACTCGAAGAATCGCACGTTTAAAAATGTATTAATGCATTTTTGGTACTGCAAGAAACTTAAAATTTTAGAATTGCAAGACTTCGAGGTTAAATGATAGATAAAGCTCCTGTCAACTTGTACTTCAACCTACAATAATTATTTCATAGCCCGCCATTTACACAAAATTGTATGCGTAATATTTTGTTCCGAACTTTTATAATTTACAATCTATAATACTACAATTTAGCAATAGAAAGATTAAAAATATAAATTTGATCTTATATTTAAATTTTTAAAAGTGGACTTTCTTGAATAAATTCATTTCCTAATTAAACATTTTTCAAAAGAGACCATACCAATTTTCGATTCTTTAGACATAATTAATTATTGTAGATTGATGAACTTTTCATTTTATCCCTGTTTTTCCAACAGTAAAATTTTGGAAGCTTATCATGGAACTTTGGAACAGCCGGTGTGAAAGATATGAACCAAGATATCTTGGCTCATATCCAGGTGTGAACTCGTTGTTGCTGCGACGAATCTTCTAATTGTCAGGACACGTGTCCTCGGTTATGTGCAGTCCTCCATTTTCTGCCACGACCTCGGTAACGAGATAAACTTTCGTCTCTCGTTGACTGTAAGTGAAGAGGAATACGCACGGTGCCTGAAAGAAATCACAAATTAATTAAAATTTTGATTATTGAACAATTCAGTATCAATCGATCAGAAGAATTTCAACCACAATGATAGATATATTAGTTACAGGTCTAGAGTAAGTATAATATCGAAAGTAGATCAAAGATGATATAGCAAATTGAATTGAAATTGTTCCTTGTAGACAAAATTGAACTGGAATTGCTCTCTTGGTTATTAATGAGGGGCTGTCCACTCTCGAGTATTTCGAATTTAGTGTACAATAGGACAAATAATACGTGAAATATTTATAATATACTTTATTTATTACACTTTCACGGACTCAAGTGTGAACAGTCCCTTGGTTATTAATTTCTTAAACTAAGAAGCATCGTAGCAGGATAATAGTTTCAGAAAAAGTTTCAAACAAACAGGGTGTCAGTTTTTCCATTAAAGCTTAAAGATAAGAGAAGTTTATTTTGAATTTGATTGATTTAAATTCAGATAAACTTTGATTGAATACTTTCTAAGAATAAGATACAATTAAAGAACCAACACCTTGCAAACTTGAGTTTCTAATTACAAATTTATCAAGTTAGTTAATAATTATGTTTATTTCGAAACGAAATGGTAAACTTTGCAAGACTCTTGTAGAATGGGAGATAATCAAGTCTGCCAAGTTTGATGAATGATTTAATGAGAATAGGATCCTATAGAATTTGTAATGAGTAGGAAATTAAAAGAAGCCTCCCGGTAAAAAGGCTTGAATTGAATGAGATTAATAAATTTAATTCCCTTGAAAATCTGATTTTTCCTCCGGTCTTCTAAATCATCGGCGGTAATACATAGTTATAAGTAAAATTTAGTACCTTTCTATAATTACTTTTAGTAAACATTCTATATTACCGGGAAGCATTTGTATAAAATAAATTAAGTTGGAATTTTGAACGTTTGAACCTTCAAATGGAAATGATACACTGTAGAAAATCTTGAATAAAAAGTTTTCAGTGGCCATCCTGAAGATTAGGAAAGATAAATAGTGTTGTGAATCTAAAGAAGAAGAGAGAGTGCAGATGGAAATAAATAAAAGTCGTTCCAATTTATTCCATAAATACTCAGTCAGATAAACAATCCTGGAAAATGTAACACTTTTATTGAGATAAAGAGTCAATTCCAGGGTGAAGAAAAGAAAATATAAAGGAAGGAAAGGAAAGAAGAACAAAACTAAAAAAAATAGATAAATACGTTTCTTTTCTGAATGGAAGACGCGCTAGGAAGTTATGGTGTCGCAGTCTTTGGCGATGATGATGGCGGTGTTGGAGGTACTCATGGTTCTAGTTCAGGTGATGGGTAAGTCAAGGTCGTCGGTATTTCGGTCGAGTCGAGTCACAATTTCACGCTGTTCATTTTTCCGGTTTTCTTCCAGCAGGACGTCGAGCTCGAGGCACGACTCGCTCCTGGGAGTTGAGGATGTCGTTGTGCAAGGACGATCCAAGGAAGAGCAGGACATACCGTTCCGTGAGATCCGTGTATGTGCATCCGGACTTCCAGCACAGCTGTAACGCGACGTTACGGCTTCCGATCGTGACAGCGTCGGTTCCGGGGTAACATGCACCCACGGACACCAGGAGAAGAATTGAGCGAATCCTCGACGAAACCTGAAAGACAAGATGTTGCTTACTCTCATTATGTTCAAGAAAACAAAAATTAATAGAGCTATTTAATTTCTTAATAACACAGGGTCTTTCAAAGAGATATTATTCTTTAATTTCATTAACTATCTTAAATAAGTTCGTTTTTAACTTTTTACAGTATAAAAAGCTATAGAAAGCTTCCTTTGTGTTACAGTTTTGAGTGGCTGAATAGTGAGTGAAACGGCACAAAGTTTGCCGACTTGCATTAAAAGTAAGTGAATTAAATTTCTTTCAAGTTTAGCAAAATGTAATTCAATCCTCGATCTCAAGATTCCTTCCATAACTCGGATAACTCTAATGATGCTGTGGAAGTGAGAGAAAAATGTGTTTACAATCAGGATAAAAAAGTTTACTGTCGCAAGTATATCAGACTTGTCAGAAAATGTTTTGCTCCATCTGCAATTCCACTTTTTCACAATTTTATACTCTTAAACTTCTTTTCTTAAATTCACCAGACTATAATTGACTTGCTACCACTAATTCTTATTTATTAATAAAAATTTACCTCGTAAAGCTTGAAATTCGACTGGTGACTGCAAGAATTTGTAGTAAAATAAAATGTCCCTCTCGCAAAGAAATTCTTTCATTGGAAGCTAAAATCTTTTCAATGACTTTTTTTATTAAACTTATGTATATGAGGAAGAAAGAGAAAAGCTGGATAAAGATATTCAACAGAAATTTATGTTCCTCGCTATTCAAGAGCTTTCCAATATTTTGTAACACTTAGGAACTTTATAACTCTATGCTATTACTCTGCAGTTTTATACTCACCTAGAATTCATCCAACAATAAATGATAGGGTTGTACATGCTATTAGACATTGCTAGCCAATAAATTGCTAAATAGATCTCTTGAACATATGGGCCGGTTGTGATTTCCGGGAAATATGACGTTACTATGAAGTACATGTGGAATGGCAACCAGCAAACCGCAAAGATGACTACGACTACGATCATCATTTTCACGACCTGGAACAATAATTATTTAAATATTACAACATTATCGCAAATATATTCACTTAAACGAAGCAAGATTAGAATTCGATTATGTCGAGTTTATGAGATCGAGGAGTTTCTAGTTTCTTGCCTGCTGAAGCAAGACAATTAGCGTACTTCTTATTTGAATTTGTATTATGGGGAACTTTCATGGATACGAGATACATAAACTCCATAAGTACTACCAGAGGTAAACTGGTTGGCATATCTTTTCAAGTGAGAATAGGGAAAGCGTTAGTTTATTTATTAATTTAAACTTTGCGTAGCATTAGAGTAAATTTATAATCTCCATTATAAAGTTAAGAATATTTATTATCCAGATTTAGACTTCTCGGAATTCTTCATCTTTTCACATATTCGACATTGTAAGTTCAAAGATGAAGAAAAATATGAATACGTATAGTACTGTACGTTGTGTGACAAAACTTGCATTCGACTGAATACTGGTATCGGTATATTGAATTTCTCGCTTTTGAAACTGATAAAGTTGAACAGAGTCTTACAAAACATGTTACGAAACTAAAGATTTATGACATGATATTATCGAATAAGATCAGTTCCGCAAATTCAATTTCTTGGCAATGTTACATCTTCCACACTTTTGTTGGTGTCTGTTTATTAAGATTAACGTTTACACTTTTCCCTATATCCTGCAATGTTCATAAGTTGATTTGACTGTATGGGGAGTTTTTGTAACGATTGCATCTGTTTTCAATAAATTCTCTGCTGGTTCTAACTGTAAAAAATTCTGATGAAATTAACTGAAATGACTTGAGTAATGGCAAACATTTTTTGAATGAATTTGTAGACTTCTCAATGAGTTGCTTCTTCATTGAAATCGACTTTTTAAACAGAGTTGCAGTCCTCTCCACTCAGGCTAAATTCAGACCAGCGAAACGGTGACTGAAGGAGTTTCTGTCCCTCTGACTGGTCGTGTTATTCAGATTCCCATCCTATCGCCACCGGCAGTTCCTTTCATAACTTCTTGCAAAGTTTTCCTATTATTTTCTTGCTCCTCTTAATGTAACAAATTCTCAGCAAATTCACATACCTATTACTTTCTTCATTAGCTAAACTTTTTGTTGAAGATATTTTAATCTTCTAGAATTTCAAACCGATAAATTTAATATTAAACCACTGAAAATAAACTTCAATTGAAAATTGAGGAAGCAAAGATGTGCTGAAGTAGCTATAAATAATTTTGAAACTGTACCTAATTCAGTAACGACTTTCTATACATATGCAAAAATTTGTGGAGGAATCAGGAAAGATGTATTCATTTTAAAGCGCTAATTTACAAGATTAATCCATCACTTTACTTTGCAGTATCCATTTGTTACTTTTTATGTGCATAATCGCATTAAGTTTGAATGATTCATCGTCAAGTCTAGCATGCTATTCGATAATTATCAACAACTCGCGTACTACTCTCGGAATTGCAAATCACTGAGGCTTTCATATATTTTACCCATAAGTACATAAGCCTGACTTCAGAGAAACTGATTTATCTTTTCGTTTGAAGAGAAAATAACACTATATGCATCGTCCAATAAATTTTGAACGCTAATATATTCTTGTTATGAATTAAGCAACTTTTTAGGAGTAATATCTTCTGCTATTGTGGTTTAGATTCGCAGATAGCCATACAATTTCAATAATTAGATAATTAAAAATGATCCATTTTTTATGAAATAAAAAAAGCAATTTTGCCTCAGGACAAACAAAAAGCAGATAATCCTTTTGACGACCCACAAAGAGCTTTAGTGTTTTACTATTCTCGGTCTGGGGATAATAGGAATTTTACTACTTGTATTCGTTCGTGTTTACACGCAACGTCACATAAAATCATTTTATTCAATTTGTCTAGAAAACAGGTGTGTGTTCCAAACGATGAATTTTTTATATTTCTTTCTTGAAGGATTTTCTGTTTTACTATCATATATCTGCTAAAAGAGTTTCAAGTTTTGATGATTCATTTTGTTGATAGGAACAGTTAAAAAGAAGGCTTCTAGATTTTATGGAGTTCAAAATGACAGCACTAAAATGGTATTTCTGTACATTTCCTTAGTTTCAAACATCCGCTTCCAGCATTTGTCAACCCGGCCACACCATGACTAACAGATCTGGTTATCACACAGGTAAGTTATCACAAAGCTTACGTCTCGGTTTCAAGATAATTCTGAAAGCTGTTATTCTCTCATGCTTTATGGTTTTCAGTGGGTTTGTAGAACTGGTGACATAATACAAAGAGGAGAATAATACTTTACTAGGTATTGTACTTAAATTGTATTGTACCTGTCTCTTTAAACTTAATCTTTAAGAAATTAATGTAAAGTTATTCAGGAAGCTTTTGATATCCCTGGAATTTAACTAAAATTGAATATGAATACTTTAAATTAAGCATTGAACAGAATTAGTTACCTTTTACTTTCAATCGATTATCCTTCGCATACAAAATGGTACCAAAAATTATTCTTAATCCACCGAATTTTTTTTAAAAACTTTGGATCTCTTATTTGTTACATTAGAATATTTATTTTCAGGTTATTGCAGAAGGTCAATTTCAAAATTAAGCAAATAGTTCAATAAAAAAAACAATAAGATAAACAGTTTTTTTTTCTCTCGTATGAACGACGAATCGTAAAATGTGTGGAAGTCGTAACCGATTCTGGATTGGTTTCTGAGTTTGCAGAAGGCGAAGAGCCTTTTTTTTCGTAACATTGGCATACTCAGCATGTATTTTGTAAAGCACCCTTTTGGGGTATATTTCCATTGTAAGAAGACTCAAGGTCCAAAGATATCACACCCAAGAGATATGAAGAGGATGGATTTACTTACGATAAATGAAGGAGACACAAATTATTCAAAATATGTTTTTCTCTTTTCGACCCCTTATTATCTTATAGTGTAGCTTTTCATAATTTATCTAGCGAAAAAGGTTTTGCACGTACCGTCCTCATCTTGCATACGTGAATTTAGAGAATTTAACCAGAGTGTCATCCAATGATATTTTAATCCCCTTTTCTTGCTTTCCGCTCCTTTTCATATTGTATTTAGACAGATTATTTCCTGTTTTGTGGTTCTAACAATAGGAGTTCTGAAGCTTTGCATATATGTGTGAGTGAAGCTACGTCATTCCGAAAACCCAAGTTTGGATTTAGCTGAAATCTATACACATACATCTGTTATTCATAATATATTTTCATTGAGAAGAATAATTTTTTCTTTGAGCTTAGTCTGGAGAGTAGAAGATTATCTAAGAAAAGAATAAATCACTTATGAAAATCAAGTTTTTATTTCTAGATTATTAAATATAATTTAGTAAGAGAAAAATTTCAACTTGAATTAAATCATTATTATTTTTGTATTATATATTCTATATTATTTATTCTTGGACTTTTTTCAAAAGCTGAATGTGTTTGGTCATAAATAATTGTACTGCACGTACAGTATAGTTATATGGCAAATCTCAATTTAGAATTGGAAGAATTCTATACAGTCCCAGAAAATTAATTAAAAAATTTCTTTTATAAAAATTCCGTTAGAATGTATAATCATCGTTTCTGAACAATATTGATAATATTTACCATTGTATCCAATTTCTTGTTTCATAATATCAATGTGTGTTTTACGCAGAACGAGTTTCGCTAAAGGCTAAATTGTGTATGAATGTCAGACTTCTGAACCCACCTGTTTCATCTTGTTTTGTTTATTTTCAATGTAAAATTACGTAATTGGATCGCTTGCTAAAATATTATGTACAGCCACCATTTTCAATTATAAGTGGGATACTTGTATCGACGAACACATGTGTTGGGTTCCGCATTCTGACAGAAAGTCGATCCGCTGTTCTGTATATATATTCTCTATATGCAAAATGAATTTATAGATATTCCCGATAAATTTAAATCAGAACTGAAACGTGTTAATCTGTCCAATCGTTTAAAGGAATCTGCAATTTGACGGACAATATTACTGTTAAAAATGATAAACTTGAATTGAAAAACAAATTATGCTCATTATGCTTATGCTCAAATTAATCAAAGCCTCACCTAGACGTTTTAATTAATTGAAACCGATTTGCTTGATTGTACATTATAAAGTTACTAATGAGGAAATTCAATAGAAGCCAAAGTGCTTTTTAATGAGATGTCAAAACTCAAAATCTAATTAGTGAAATGAAACCTTTTTTTCTTATTAAAATCAATTCAACTTTTATAATGAAAACTAATTCAAATTTTAAGTTTTTTATGACATCTGCTGTCGATATTTGATCAAATAAAGAACAGCAGAATTTTATTTTATAATATGTTGCCATTATTCGAAATTACCCCAGAATATCTTAAGGAATAAGAACCCCCCTTATAAATCCGAGAAGGTTTCATTGAAGGACAGTAACTGCGTTATAAAAATAGACTGCAATTTTTGGGATCTTTCATTTCATAAAATTAATTAGGACTAAATTTGAACGCGCGATTTTAACCCAACCACTGTCGTAAACATGAATTCTAATATAAACTTGGTAAGTCGAGTACAATTGCCCTCGAGGCTAGAGTCTCAATGCAACTTGCAATGAACCTTTGATGTTCCACGTGGAGAGTCAATTAAATAGAGATGCTAAATTAGGAAAACAAGTTTTCATTAAAGTGTTTTCAGCTTACGGAAAATTTCTTTTCGATTCTTGAAAAGATTGTTGGAAATTTATAATATATTATGAATTGTTCGATATCATTATTTACAAGCATAAATTGTTGTTTCTAAACGATGAAAACAAGTATGGAACTTATTTCTACGTAATTTTTATTTCAATTCTCCGCCTGAGAATTTCAATTATCATTGATCGCATTTTAAAGGAAATTTCCTTTCTAGTCATTTTGTTTACTGTTTCAACTTGGGAAATAGAAGCCGATTGGGATACGTAAGTAGAGATGGAACACAGATTACTGATTACTACTTGACTAATATAATGGAAAATCAATAAAAGCTCCTCGATTCGAAGAAAATATTTTACAGACATCGTTTCTTATAGATTCAATTTTTTCATAAATATTTTTTTGATTTATTTGACTGAGTAATATTATGACTCTGAAATAAAAAGCTTTTTTATATATTTTCAGATTTAAGATTTAAATTCTGATTACATATTATATATTTAGAGAAAATATTTGCCTCAATTCACACTATAAATTTATATTATGGTCGTATTAGGAAGTTGGATAACGATCGAGTTTATAAATTAGCTAAAATTGAATGATATGTATTTTTGAATTATGAAGAAAGTTAGCTGTTGTCTTATATTAGCTTTTTGCTCCTTTACGAAAAGCCTAATTATATAGTTATAGTTTGAGTTCGAGGTAGTCTTGGTTTTGTGGGATCAGCTTTTCTCTTCTCTGCCCACTAATCAAGTGCATAAAGGGGTTTTAGGAAGATCGGAGAGCAATTAAACGACAGTAATGGTACGTTAATGCACCGCTTCTCGTTACCGGAGATATTCTACATTTCAAAGTTTCTCATAGTCTGCTTTTTTTCACTTTTACGACTCTTCCGGGCTCAATTATCTAGTTTCATTAGCCTTAAACGGTTGCAAATTATATAAAATCATATTCCGTATTGCCGCTCATTTCAATCGATCTTTTCAACGGCTTTCCGTCGTAATCTACAATTATATCAATTAAGTTTCCAACTAAAATTATTCTCGGGAAAGAAGGAAGTTATTTGATAGATGCTTTCATACATGTGATTTCACTTTTTAGGTTTTGATTTAAATTTATCCATTTATTATCAGAATCGCGTGTCAAACTGAAATAGGATTATTTTGTTAAATGGGCTTTTTTAATACCGAATTAAGTTGTAAAAGGATTTCTAGTGCTTACTGTGATCTTAAAGAGATGCTTTTTTTTCATAATATAGGTATATAAAAGAAATATGAAGGATTATAAGTACCTTCTTGCAGCTTCAAAGAAGTTTGTCTTAAAAGAGTAAAAATTGCAGTTTAAATTTTTACCACCCCGTTTATTTCTTATAAAAATTCTTTACTCTTCGTTCCGTTCTTAAAGCTAAGGGCTTCTCAAATGCCATACCGATGTCCGCATTTTCATAGAATTACTCGCAAAGCCTCTACCTACCCAACGATGTGGAAGGATACTCAAAGCCTCTAAGGGAAATTGTTCGTCAACTTTAAGGTAAAATATACTTAAGGAATCTCATACTTAGTAAACTTCCTTTACAACATGTTCACCTTCATTCTCTCGATACAATTAAATTTTTGCTCATACTGCAATTAGTTTCAAATCTCACTGGATTAATAAGTTTGAATAATTAAATTAATAATTAAATTATTAAACGGGAGGAATTAATCAAATGAATTCATTAATGGCGAGCCAATTAATTATAGTGCAGTAATTCAATCGCATCGAGGTGAAGTGAATTATGGTATAGAATTTGCGATTTTGGTCAATCTAAAGACAAGCCGCGATCGAATTGTTAGACGTGAAAATCGGAGTAGATGTACAATGGAAATTATGCTTGGCAATCGCAATCTGCTATTGTTTATAGCTTCTCCTAATATGCAAATTGACGATAACAATGTGCTTCGTATGCTTGATTACATGTAAATCTATCAACGGCTATGCATATTATTTCATATTTTATAGATTTAACTCTCCATCGCCTAAGTTCGGCCACTTGTCGATATTTTAATGTATTTTAAAACTTAAAAAAATGTTTACTTTGAGCTGAAAATGCAGATTAATTATTATTGGAAAAGATATTTTCAAAGCTGTGAAGGTACTGAGTGGCTGCAATCGACCGATTCTGATGTGTTCAGGAATACATCAGTCTATTTTACAAATCGTTACACCTCATTGGTAATCACTCTATATTACCATATCTTTTATTGAATAGGGGTTAGTCGATCAAGGGTGAAATTACGATATATAACATTTGGAAGGTTCTCCTGTTGATCCGAGGCCTCATATTTTTTCAGCCTTTACGAACAAAATGAGATTTCTATATATAGATTGAAATCTTTCAGGCGTTTTAGAAAAATTTATTTACTCTGCTTCGTAATTTGGGATACGATCGTATCTTGCCATTAAACGATTGGATATATGGATGTTTTGTTACATTAGTCCAACTCAATTGAATTTTAGGACACTATGGAAAAATTTATTGAACCGTGATGAAAGATGTCTGGGTGGATTATCTCAGTAGAATTGAGGCAGTTCCGGAAGGAGCCGATGCTATAACCGGAGGTTTATAGGAGTAAGGGAGAGGCGAATAGGTAGTACGTCAAGTTTGCCTAATTACAAGTTATAGAGGAGCTTAGCGTAAACTCCTTTACCGACCACAAGCGGCTGACTTCCGGCGTCATGAATGTTAATTCAAGACATCTTTACAGAGTAAGCTTAAACCTACTAATTGGATTTTCGTTTTCTTTCTATCTCTTCCTCAGATTAAATATCGTCAATTTTTTTAATCGGTCATTTTTCGAAAAAGTATTCTAAAAATATTAAATCATTTATGTAGGTTTTTATAACAAGGAAGATATCAATTTTCGTGCTACCAGAGGTAAAACCAATTATGAAAAACCTTCATTTTAATAGGTTGATGCACAAGAGAGTACTTTGTTATTCTAATGAATCGTTTTTTGCCCTTTTAAGCTGATAAGGAAATTTGCAGAGGTCTTGTCGACGAGCTGGCACTCAAGAAAAAATTAAATGATTTCTTGAATTTCCACAAGGAGCAAAATATATGGAGGTCGTTCGCGTAAAGAGATCGAGGCTTTATTCAATTATGCAGCAAATTGATGTCACTTCTCTAGAGAGTGATTTCGACAGACAAGAAAGGAGAACCAGTAATGCTTTTTAAGCCTTAGAATAATTTCTTCGTTGTCTGCTAAAAAGCAAGATTCATTTATTCCTTAATGGAATTCCTTCTTACCAAAGTGCACAATATTTTTTCATCAATATCAACATCAACATACAAGCAGCAATTAAAAATACAGTAATTTTAGAATTAGAAATTATTCATCCGGAAATATATTTATTTATGTCTTTGATTACAATTGAATATCAATTTCGATTTTTCATTTGCATTGCTGATCATATTTTCTTGTGAAACATGCGGGAACGTTAATTAAAAATTGCCCACTCGAAATTGCAATTCATTTTGTGTTCAGTATTTTCGAATGTGGAGGACACAATAAAGGCTTTTTATGGTTTGGAAGAACGAGGATATGAGAAGTGTCAACAGAATTTGGTAGATATCAGTGAAGATAGAAATTCCTTGGATTGGATCAATCAACTAATCTATCTTTTATAGTGTAATATAATAT
>JAUESI010000015.1:2636836-2675748 GCA_032275145.1 Synergus laeviventris | reverse complement strand
GGTAGATATCAGTGAAGATAGAAATTCCTTGGATTGGATCAATCAACTAATCTATCTTTTATAGTGTAATATAATATATAAACTACTAAACATAACAATAAGGAAATAACGACGAGATAGTTTTATGAGTATACAATATAAGCTTCTTAGATTATCTTCATCACCGGAAACGAATCGTGACCCGAATGAATGTTTACTCAGAAATTCATAAGATGCGAAACTCATATTTGAAACAAGTTCTCTGATATGCTAATTATTACCAAAGTATAGCTTTGTAAATTAAAAAATTGAGCCACGATTTCTTTAATATTGGAAAATTTTTAAATAGAAAAATGTTAGAAGTTTGTCAGTCTTTTCTGAAAAGTGAAGATGACTTAGGAAGAATGAATCTGTCACTAAATGAATCCTTCTCGTGAATTCTCTGCATGGATTCTCTTATCTTTCTCTTGCATTCGTAACTGCTATAGTACGAACGGAAATTGCACGTAAGATTTAATTAATCGAGGTCATTTATAGAGTTTCTTTTTCCACGTCAATTGTCACTTGTATTCCATGAATATCGTTCAAGGTCAAGAATGAAGAACAATTCAAAAAATAATCTAGAAATAAAAGTCTAAAATATTGTAAAAAAGAATAGTATTTGTACAACTCGTAAATAATAAAAAGGAATAAATCAATCGACTTAAATAAAAACTTACCCTTCTTTTGCTTTTTATGTTGTCCAGTTGTCTCTGCGTCGCCTCCCCGATACTTTGTGAGCCCCATAATTCTAAACCGACCCTCGCGTACGTGAATGTCATCGAACCAATTGGCAAAAAATATGTTAGAATCATAAATAACACATTGTATCTGAAACAAAAATATTATTTTTTACTTAAAAAAAGATTCACTTTATACGTTTTTACAGAGACTTTATAATTAGCTTCTTCACCATCTATGTCTTCCACCAACTTTAAAAATTTTAATTTAATTGACAAAATTCTTCACGGGTTCATTAATGATCTTACTTTTTAAAATTTAAAAGGAAAAATTTTCCTTTGATATTTTCATTTTTGGCTCAATAATCTTTTAATGAGCAAAAGGTGTAAGAGCGATGTTCATTATTTCTCAATAATGAGGATGATTTATCGAGAAATTATTACAGAATATTACCTACTCTTCTTTCTATAAAGATATCTGTTTTCATATTATTAAAAGATCGTTTGAGAGGATTGTGTCTAACATTAAGATGGAGAAAGAAAGCGTAATAAAATGTATAAAAACGACACAAATGTACGTAGTTAAATTCAAGAGGAAAAAAGACTCAGACAATCAAGCTCAAGGTATTTCAATTTCTATGAAAATTTTGTGGAGTGTATTGTGCAGAGAGAAAAGATTTCAAATTACTCTATGCGTATAAAAGTGAATTCACATTTCATTTTTCTTTCTTATTGCAAAAGTAAGACTTGATACAAAGCCCAGAATTACGCCACTGACCTCCTTTGCATGCATGCTGGGACACAAGTAGTAACAGCAGTTTATGTCAGGCAGTAATGGAAGCTGCAAGAGACAACTGTATACTCACAGAAAAATGCGGTTCCTACTGTACTCTTAAATGTTTTAATGTTGATTAAATTGCTTTAAAACCAACTGTAAGAACTGAAATAATTTACAAGAATATTGAGTATTCAATAATATTAATTCAACTTTACATGTACTCAATGTTGTGTCATTTGAAAAATTAAAAACCTTAACAATTGTTTTCTCTGCAACTTTTTTTTCAAACCTGAAATTAATAGAATACAGTTTGTCGCAATAAGAGCAGGTGGACCATAAAAACCACTTTTATATTTCAGATGTGCCAGAAAACTTATTAGTTGTTCCAACACAGAGTTCTGGTTTTAGTTTACTTGCACTACGAATGCAAATGAGAAAACATCTGAAGTTTCAATGCATGTTATGCCGAGTGTTATGCAACTTTACAATAGTTTGTTTCACTTAAGTCAGATTTGAAGATTGTTATTCACTAAGCTTTAAAATTCGTCTCGCAATCCAAGATCTTCGTTTCAACAATTCAATTTAATTTACGCTAAGCCAACTTGAGTTCATTACCATCAAAATACTGGGTTTGTACAGCTTTTTTTCACGATCATAAACAGAGTTGATTTTTTGTCTTGACACATGGAAATATCTCAAGAAATACGCATGGTATAAAAAAAGTCTATAATAAAAACTTTTTATTTTTTATGGGAAAAGGGACTGCGAAAAAGTTACCCTACAAATTGTGGCAAAAGACGTAAATGGCTTTTTTGAATCATCCATATGATTTCGTTATAAATAATGCATTATCTATTCTTCTGTTACAATATTTAGTATTTTATCTAACATTTTTTATTATTTAATATGATGAATACGGGTGCTTTTTTTAATTCAAAGAAAATAATTTTTGTATTGTATCTTATTCACTGTGGTTTGTGTCATGATTTAACAAAAGTTTTAAATGCAATTTTAATTTCAGTTGACAAAACGAATTAAGAGTATACGTAAAGAACAAGTCTTTTATATATACGTATTAAAGAACTAGTATTTCATATCAATAGAAAAAATCCGAAATCGTCTGTTGTCAAAGCATTAAACTGGATTAGTTACAATCTCATTACTTTGTCGAAATACAGTTGTCTTCGCACTAGATATGATAAATTAATCGTGCTACATCAAAATTGGATAATATTCAATAGAAGCATATATAAACAAAATTTCCGAGAGAATATTAATATTACGGTTATTAAATTTAGATAGGAAAAACTTACAAATACTCATCATTCTGATTCGGCCAATCGCTATAACATATGACTCTAACTTCCCCTGTTGTGAAGTTTTGCGTAAAGGTCGTGAAGAAAAGCAGCATGGGCAGAGATAAAACAGCCCCCACGATCCAAATGGCAATAGCTATGCAGAGGGTAGTTCTTCTGCCTAACCTGGGCTTCAGAGGATTCATAATGGCCATGTACCTGAAATCATAATTTTTTTTCAAATAAGTGATTAATATTTATTTACTAAAGATTCACAAGCTTGCAATAGCCGAACCCAAACATGACTAAAGGAGTTTCTAACTTAAGCATGAAAAATATGTGAACACACATTACAATTAGCTTGAATTAAGTTAAAATTACCCCTGGGGTTATATATCCTTAATCCCTCATTTTTCGTTCAAATTAGCAGAACATTTTCTGGGTGAATAAAAAAATGTTTGGGGTAGAAAATATACTTCGTAAGCAGATACAAAAGTATGTAGGTATGTACTTGTCGTGTGGTAAGCCCGGAACTATTTAAAATTCACTGACTAATCCCAGGATTTAGTTGTGTGAATAATACACACAGCATTCAGGGATTCACTACAGATTTCAAGACACGATTGTGTTCACTACACAAACTGTACTTGTTACTCTGCTTTATTATTACATATAAAGACAATATATCATGATGCTTACAAAATGAATCCACCACACCTGCCAGTTACTTTACCGATTCATTTTTCTTAATGGAATACCTAATTAGTTGATTTTTTATTAGGGAAAGAGAATTCTATAAATAGGTTTTTTTCTGGTAAAAATTAAATTATTCCAAAGCAAACAAAAAAAAAACTTTATGAAATTCATAAGGATTATTATAAAATTTAGCTTCAATGATTTTACGATTTTGTATATCTCACATGATCTTTCAATTCCGAGTAAAAGAAGGCTAAAACAAACGAGCCTTATTACCATTCTTCAAAGTTTTTATTACCATTATCTGATCTAGCCGATCTTAAATGCCGATTGGGATTTCGACGGGAGCTTTTAGGCCAATTTTCAAGCGCAGCTATCACATTATCACAATGACGATTCTCAACAGGAAACGAAAACGAGCTTCCCCGTAGGCCAACGTGAAATATGTACACAGATTGTGCAACGTTGCATCTGCAGTTTTACGACAAACTTTCACAGCTCGAGCTTACGCTATTCTACATTCGGATGCTCTAGGCAAAATATCACCTTTTCACATGTGCTTTATAGTGAAAGGTAAATTTTATCATCACTATTTACAATGCCTATAAAACTCTTTTGAATACGTAAGCAAAAGACTTTTTTTAAATTAGGAACTAACAAGAATTCAATGGAAACATGGCTAAATTGTTATTATTAAAAATAATTACATTATTGAAATTATAAAAATGGTCTATTGTGTTAAGGATAAAAGAAGAACGGTTTTATTTGCGTCTACAAATTGTGATAAGGAAATACGACATTTTCAAAGTTGCCATACACCCAAAGTACAATAGAAGCTATAAATTATATAATGCACAGTGCTGATGCATAATGCACCAGCTTACCAGTATAATATGTTGTGGTTGAGCATGCAAGCTGCCAATACCAGGCAAATCCTGAATTTCCTGCTCGTGCACCATTAGCTTAGAATATGTGGAAAGTTTTAGGTGCAATAGTTCATTTCAAGTGCGGCGTAAAGACAACGTAAAGCTGAGAATATTGCTTTTAGTATGAAGAGTTCACTCATACAAAGGAAGGATACCACCGAGTGAGACATAAAAATCGTATAAAAAATGTGTGTGACTTGAAAACTTCCTAGTTAAAATTTTCAAAGCTTCTAAAAATTTGAAAGTAGACAAACCAAAAACGTCTAAATATTTCCAACTTATTTCAGTCTTCTTTCAGAAATCAAAGCGTAATTTTTTTAATCAGTTATTTATAATCTCAACAGCCCGAGGTCAAGATGAAAAAGCTGACATTTTTTCTAAATAGTCGATTTATCCTCAACAAAAAGAGATAATAATAAGATCACAACTAAATGTATATCAAGAAAAAAATTCACAATTTAATCAAAAAGAAGAGCAATTTTCGCTTTGTTGGGTTTATTCAGCCATCTGTCGTTCAGGTAGATAATGGAACCAGATGGAGCATAGGGATGCTTCAGAATCAAGAATATAATTCTGAAATCTATTTTCTCGAATCCATCCAACTTTAAGACATTCCATATTTTTCCTTGAAATCTCTCGAATACAAGATAAAAAAGGTTTGAGATTTTCTCTTCTCGATTCAGGTTTCTTCTTGTGTTTTTTTTTATTTGTTAGTTTTAAACTTTGCTTACTTTTTTTCTAGTCTTGTCATCTCAATTCTGTTCCTCGGGAATAGAAAAAAAGGCAGCATAACCCCAGGGACATAAGAGAAAAAGAGTAAAGCCTGAAGTTAAAGGCAATTCTCTTTTTGGGATCTGGGGAAATGAAGTGTATTGCTATTATTAACTTAAAAAAGTTGTATTGTTTATAACTAATTTTGGGACACAAAATGCGTAAAATATGAAAGGTCCAAAATTGTGTTGGAAAAGGGAAAGAGAGGTTTGTCTAAATATAGGCAGATGCTTTCATTTGGATTCCCTTGATGCTTTAGTCTGGACAGGTCTGAGTTCAAGCATGAAATTCTGATTTAGCCGATGGTTAATATGGTGACTCATGGCTAGTTTCATAACTGGGACGTGTGTTGTGTACATTTCCGAGGTGTTTGGGGTTTGTTGATGGACAGGGGGCTGCACAGTAGTGCTATCTCGAACAACGGAAGCGAGACATGTCATTAATCACCAAACACCCTTACTGACCATCGAAACTCTGATCGAAACCCCGAGTATCCACTGACTAGAAAAATTGAAAGCTTATCTTCTTTTTCCTTCTGATTTCACCCACAAAAAATGTCTTCGAAACTAATCATTTTCTATTGGAATTCTGTAAGGGTTATTTCGTTCTTTAAATAAATATTCATTGAACATTTTCTTCTCTTGATAGTGAAGAAGATATTGTAACTATATTTCAGGTTTTCAGGTATCACATTCAAAAATTAACAACTAAAATTAATTATTCGTAGCAGATAAACGTAAAGAAAACGATAAGGAACGTTTGTCTATAACTGGCTAAAATGCAATTTCTCTATTTGTTTTCAAGATAGGTGCTTAAAAAGATGAAAGCCGTTAAGGTAGAAATCGGTAAATATTTCAAAAGATTTATGCATTATTAAATACACCTTCTTCTCTTTAGGTACTTTTATCCTTCCCTTGTGAAATTAGCCTCTCCGAACTTTACCATTGAATCATCATACTTAATTCACACTCATCACTCCCTTTAATGGATACGTATTGGTGCATTTTTTCTCAGAAGGACGATTGGTCATTCAATAAAAAAAATAGTAATAAATCGCTTGATCAAGTTTTAATTAAATTTCCTGGAAAGATATGTCTTTGGAAAGTTGTTAAAGATTCAATTACAAATGCAAAGTCTTCAGAAAATATCTTAAAGAAATTTTCTGAATATTCGAGACCTGAATTTTCGAGAGGTATTAATAATTCTGAAACTTCGGGAAATATTTCAGTGAGTTTCGGAGTGTCTTTAATATTTCTAATACATCTCAGAATTTTTTCATCCAAATACAATCAAGTAGCACTTTGTCGAGAGGTTTATTTAAAGAATACAAGAGGGATCCTGCGGCAGTGTTCGAAAGTTGAAATTAAGTTTTTTGTCATCTGAGTTTGAAGGTGTAAATTGCAAAATTTTTCTTTTCTTTAAAAGTAAATTTGACCAACTCCGAGAAGCAATATAACTTTGGCTGGTCCTTCAAGAGATCAAACATTACTTATTATGACTGTGTTGGTTTGATAAGTTCATATGGATATTGAACAAAACGCTCCTTAATCACCGAAAATTGCTATACTATTTGAGAAATATATAGTATTAAACTCCGTAAAACTTTAAAAAAAAAATAGGACCCAAGAGCGTCATATACGTAGTTATATTCATAGCCTTTTATAAATGGCTTTTTTAATATGAATTGCTTTTTATAGGCCGAGGGGCAAAATATTTTATGTCAAGATCAAACTATCTTTAAGAAACTTTTTTGGCGTAAAAATAAGGATAATTTAATAATTTGAAAAATGTCCAGGCTTAAAGAAATCGTGACTTTTCTACGAAATAAGTTCAATATTATTACATAACAGTGGAATTTTGTGGAATTAAAAAGCAGATTCTTCCGTTATAAGTAAATTGTAGAAAATTGTAGAAAATTGCAGAAAATTGTAGAAGTGGATCTAGTTGGTAAAGGATGATGGAAAGTGCTTAGAACGTTCGTTTCCTTTGACACACTGCATCCAGAGAGCGTCTGATGGTAAAAGAAATGGAAATATCGATTGAGAAGTCGACAAAAACAGCTGACCTTTTCTTTGTACCTAAGAGAGACTTCAAAGTTTCTTATCGATTTCGCTTTAGGCAACTTACTTTTCCACCCATGTGAAAAAGTCCATCCGTTACTGTTGAAATCTGTTTCCGATTTCCTACATGAAAGTCTGAAACACTTGTTTTTTAAGAAAGTATTCCACTTTGTTGCATAAAATTATTCTCCAGTTGTTTTTTTTTTAGAAATTATTCAACAGGGCGCACTTTCAAATTTATTGGAAGACATATAGGTATATGCTTATGTTCACGAAGAAGTTTTAATGTGAAGAGTGTGTTTAAATTCCTAAGTCTCTCGATAAGAAGTTGGAACTAAAGTTTACGAGCAACAATTTTCACTGCCAAGTTTGGAAACAAATCGTAGCCACCCGATATTCAGGAATAGATTTATGGTAATCGATTTAATGTTTGAATCGAGGTCGGTGGAATAACGATTTGCAAAGACCTTTTTTAATTGTGATATCCATTACTATATGGAACAATGCCAAAAGTACAGATGAACCTTTGTTAAATGCAATTCTGGATAAAGTGACATTAAAAGTTCAAAATTCTGGGAAAATTTCATTGCAAATGTATATTCACAGAAAATTTATGAACCATTATTCTTCAGAGAGAAATATGTGTACATTTCCTTTGACGGTTTTAAATGACAGGTACTTTTCCGACATTGGCATCTCTGCTGTCTCTGCAGAAAATGGTCCTTTGCAAGTAGTGGCATTTGCGAAGTGGATGGACTAGAGAGGATGCACTTTTAACGAGTGTGTCCTTTCTATAAAAGTGCTGAATTATTAAGGGAAGTTGTACGTGTTTTACTACATCAAGTGCTTTCTATGTATACTGCTATTCCTCAAGGTTTTTGGATGGTGTGCATTCCTGAAAGCTTTAGTTTCAATTTTTCAGGAAAAGAAAGCGTATAAATTAAGAAAAGACTCTTCATTCAATTTTCAATGCTTTGTCAACAATAGATTTCCATTTAAATTAAAAGGAATTTTTATCACCCTCTATATCTGAAAATAGGTTTCTAAATTCCCAATCGGTAACCGAGCGGTTAAATATTTGTTTCAAAAGGAAATGAAAGCTTCCATTACCTGCGTATTTAATATATCTATTACATAAAATAATATCACTGAATCTTTCCCTGATAGAAATCGTATTTACGAGGCAATATTCAATTTCTTTCTCGTGAAATACAATGCAACTTCTAAAACAACCCCGAAGGAAAAACATTAGTATGTTATCAAATTTCTAAATTGTTTTTTTTTCGAAATAATGAAAGCTTTCACCGGAATTTCTACAATGAAGGAGTAATGAATGGCCATTCTTCTTTTTCAAGAGGCAACAAAAGAGAAACATTTTTTTAACGATGGATGTTACATCGATATTCGATTGGCGGTGTTAAGTTTATTTTTTAAATTGCAAACAAGTAAATATATTTTACCTTTTACTTTTACAACTGGATAAAGACCGTATTGTTTGAATTTAAGCATTAATTTAACCTCCACTGTCATTTCAGCAAGGAGTTAAAGCTAGATTTCAAGAGTTGAATTGAGATCGAAGAAGAATCCGATTATTTTCGAGGAAAGCAGAGGTGCATTTTCAGAATTTAGAGTTCATTTCAGAAAATCGCTTCGTTGTCATGTGACTTCTACATATACAGTAGTGCATGAGCAAGGTCATATAACTCAGACCAGCGTAAAGTGGGCAGGCACTTACTGCTTGAAACATTAAAGCTGACGTGCGTAGACGTTTTACGGCCCTCTTGCCCGATAAATAGATGGCAAATCTTGAATGAGGATAGAAGAAATTGTGACCCATATCCTCAAGAAACTTTCGATTTTATTGCACAATCCTCGTTGAAGCACTTGCAAAAGCTTTACTAATATATATATTAAAGATTGTAGGTTAAATTTAAGAAGATTTATCAATTAATGAATCAGTAAATATTTTTGAGTAAACAATAGTTAATTAAAAGCAGCTTTCTAGTTATTTATGAAAATTGGAAAACGTCATGTGGATGTAAATGAAGTTTCTTTGTACGCTGATCTTGAAATTAAATTTTCTTAAATATGCAATATCATGTAAATTCGTACAAGGTTCTCACACGGGGTTTCTTTTTAGTTAGAAGCAAATTGCGATGTAAATTATAACACTAGTCTCACTTTAAACAATGTCGTAACCGATTCGCGATTACAATTTCAAATTTCTTAAAGCGTGAATTTTTATTTTTAACAAAAGCGATAATGGCAATGAACCGCATTAGCATCTTTTAATGATCACGAACCTTTTCTTTAGATTCAAAATATGTACATATTGTACATAAAAGCTAGAAAAGTGTTCTTTGATCGCGTGTGGCCTATGAAGATATAGTATATAACTTCATATAATAAAAATTAAAAGAGAAAATGTTTCTGAAAGAATTAGTGCATAAAAAGCGCTCGAGGAATTTCATTATTTTTTAACTTTCGAGCGTGTCACGTTCAAACGAAAATAATGGTAAATTAACTTTCCATGGGACATTTAAGACATAATTTAAGACAATATAAAGCTAAAGCAATAGACTTACAGACTTGTTTTAAGATAAAGAATGGGCTCAAATTAAGTTGTGATAAATTTAAGTGGAAAACAGCTACAAGGTATACTAAAAGAATTTTATTTGCTCAGATTTTATTTTATAGGGTAATTCTGTTTATTCTTGACCATAAAATAAAAAAGGGACGATCCACTTTCAAATTCCGAAAGATACTTTTTTAGTGGGGTGCCAAAAACTGATACTAAAGTTCAATGGTACTGTTGAGATTTACTTAAGTATTTTATGAGTTTCAACCACCTGTCCTGAAACGTATTCTCACCTAGGTTTGGGACAAACTTTATAGTTTAATCCTAAGGTTCTTCAGCTAAACGAAATTACTCAAAATAGAAATCTTAAATTCAATGATTGCGGTGTCGCCGGTCTATCCTAAGCTCAAAAATGTATTAAATCAACAGATACATCAAATATAAAGGAAAAGTATTATATTAAGTCAAGAGTCGTACAATTGTACCTTATGTAAAATAAAGGACTATAAAGATGTCCCTTTTCAAGAAAGTCTCGGAACTGCACTATCAGCTTCTTTAGTCACACTTCTTCTCTTCGATATTTATATGTCCTAGCTCTTATCTTTATTGATCAGATAAAAAGTTCTCAAATAATACAAACCATCTCACATTTTTTAAGATCATGTTTTCCATACCTGACGGTAACAGTAAAAACAGTGGGTATGTAAATCAATTTTAAGGAAGAAATAAATCCACTGTTATAAAGAAAATTTTATAGCTCGTTTAGATAAAAAGTGTATTTCAAAAGTGGAAAGATCCTTTCAATAAATAACAAAATAAAAATACATTTGTATTTCAACTTTAATATTTAAATATAAGGAGTCATAATGATATGTAAATGATAAATCTTTCTAGTGATTACAACTATAGCAGTTGTCAGATTAACGATAGTAGTAAATTGTTACGAAATTACTCTGAATGCATATAGTTTTCTTAATCAGTACATTTTTCTGGAACATTAATAACGAAATTACTTTTTATTTAAGCTGAGCTTATACCTTCGGCATTTTTTAATGGAATTTCAATTCAATAATTCAATACATTTCACAAAATAAAATATCAGAATACCACTGGAAAATATTTTTAAAATCTATTTCCGACCATTTTCTATTCATACATTCGGGAAAAGTAAAAAAAGCCTTTTATCTTCTCATACAAGTGCATAACGGAGTTGGTGTAGCATTTTCAAGTGAGATAAAACAATTAAGAGAGTCTACAACATTCCTTAGATGTTGACTGTGTAAATTCCTATTGTGAAGTACTTATTAAATTGTAAAACTTTTTTAATAAGTATATCTACAATTTACCTCGCTCTATATTGATAAGTCTGCTAATATCATTTTAATTACTGGATAGACGTTTCCAGTTTAAAAAGGCACGAAAGTACTTCAACTTTTTGCTTTCCAAGATACTTTCTGCTAGTGTTTATGTGAAACTTTTATAAAATATGCAAATTTTCCATGAGTCCACTTTCCATTTTTGAATTTCTCAAGAGGTCTTGAAATACTCTAGCGATACCATTGAGCTACTTGAATTCAGTTGGCACTTTACTTTGTTGTTTATCCAAATTTTTCTCCAAAAAGGGGTTTTCTGGAAATTTATCTGGCTCTTAATGCATGAAGCTGAAGAGTTTTTCTTTTTTATTTTCTCTTGAGTTTATGTTAAATATATAGAATATTCTTGGAATTGATTTACAAAAAGAAAATTTCATGACATTAAATAAAAAAGTTCGATGAAAATGGTATTATCATTAAAGTAAAAACTGAACTTAAATTTTCAAAAAAGTGTTTGGCTCCTACGAGTCAGGAGATATTTCTTTTTTTCTTGACGAGATGCAAACCAATATGATTTACATATGGGTAGTATATTTTGGGTTTTTTGGACCATAAAAAACGAGAAATTTATGGATTTTGAAAAACCGATAAGAATGCGTATAAGATTATTCGAGGAGCAGTAATCCATTCGGGAATCGCGTCGTATAATTTTTGCCTTTCACCAACCCGCAGTGGATCGTGAAATGGCTCGTCTCTGGAAAAGTGACGCTCTTCCAACCACCCTTTTTTTTATCATTCGCAGGATCACTGATCTATTGAAATTCCAGATTCGAGTGAAACAAAGCGCGCTTTATTCGATAAAACTTTAGTTTTTCAATGGTTCAGATTACAAATAAAAGCTTTAATCACCTGCTATCTCTATACATGGAAAAAAGTATAAGGTACGAATTTCAAAATGCAGTAAATTATATAGCGCCACACAATGTCAATATAAAGAAAACTGCGTAAGAAAAGCTGCGCACAGTAAATCTTAAAGGATACTTTTCTGTGTGCATCCACAAAAAATATTCGAAATTGCCAAATTAAAATTCTTGAATCCTAAATGGTTCAATTTTTGAAGGTTTAGTATATAAAATGTTTACACGATTGCCGATAATTGAAAAAGTGACCTTTTCATCTTCAGAGTAAAACATTTGTTGGGCTTTGAGAAATTCGAAAAACTTTGTTCAGAAACTACTCCCAGCGGTTGTGTCAAAACCGTTAGTATCCTCGTTGGAAGTTAGGTTGGTGTTCGGATTTATAGTTTGAGAAAGAAAAAAAGTGATTTGTGCTTTACTGAAAGCCTTGGTTGTCTTCAGGCTCAGGTCAGGAAGTGAGACGTGTAAATGGACTCGCTGGAACACAAAAGATTTCCGACTGTAGCTTTAGATTTTAAAATGAAAAAATAGGAAATAATTACTGATTCATGATGCAAAATAATTTGTATAGTATTCAAATATTTTAAGAACAGCAGCTTATGTGAAAAATGACTCGTGGGTTTCATAAAATTTCGATGTTTTGAGGCTCCCTGAGTGAGAAAAGAATAGTTTTGGTGTCTGTCTGTTTGTTGTCGTTGTCATTGTCTCTGACTTAAATAATTTTCGACAGAGCTATCGGATTCAATTGGATTGGAATATATGCAGAAAAAATAAGGGCTGGTGCAATCACATCTCGAAACGTTATGTACAGCCTCAAGACATTTAATTGATGATTTGACTATTTTACCTACCCTCGAGAGAACGAACCATTTGAATTAACTGAGACTCATTTCCTCCAATGAGATGGGATTTTCGTGATTTGAGTGTGTTTAACCTTTTCTCGGCCCTCCCATGATTCACCAAAAAAGATAATTAATCCGATACATCTATTAATATTATTTAAGACCTATTGTTCATCAAGTACATTTTGTGATACAAGAAAATTTGAAACATAGAAGGCTTAGTGGAGTGTGAATTATTTGGTATGACAGATATTGAGATTTATTTCTCAATTTTTTTAAATTACTTAAAAAAAACTTAGAGTAGTGAGAAAAGCTTATATAGAGTGATTTGAAATTCAAATTTGAAATCGTTGGCTCTATAAATTTTAGAAAGCGGGTGGATCCATAATAAGATTGCATAATCTTTTTCGAAGTTGTTATGGAGGCATGAAATTCTGGCACTATATATAGAAGTAATGCCGTTATGTGTATAAAACGACCTTAATGTCTCTCGGTTGAATTTGCTCGAGGCATACCAAATTCAGTGACAAGCGTTTGTTGGGATGCCTTTGTGGAATATGTATGTACATATATCAATCTGGAATACAATTTATACTCTCATCCTACCCACAAAATAAGAATTGTAAATTGACTCAAAGTGTAAAAACATTAGATTTTTTATATCTCCAGAGAAATCAATTAAAAGAAAAAAGAGAAAGAAGAAATCAAAAAATCAAATTTCAAATATTCCCCAATAATGTACAGACCAGTAGGTAAAAGTAATGAATAATGTGCACTACAATATTCAAATTGGATCAATTCCATTTAATTGATTATAAATTATTAATGAATTGTTGTCAGACAATTCGCGAATTAATTTTTGAGGCCACGAGACGTCATCGACAATGAGCGATTTATCGATAATATGGAGCCAATCGGAGTAATAAAGCGAGTGATAGTGTTTCATGCTGGACCGAGTGTGCAGACATAAAAATTGAACAATAGACTACAATGTCATTAAAATAATTCAAATATCCAATTTGAGAAGAGATTTCGTGACATGCTTTTGGTAATAAATGGATATAACGCTGGTGTAGATAAAACATATAATTTGCTAATATTCAAAGATCATTATTTTTATTGACTTTTCCAGTATTTGTAGATTCGGAATCCATTTGCATTTTTGCGTCAATTTTTAGAGCCTCCAATTATTTTTTTCTCTGCTAAATCTTTTTATTTTTTTGTTGTTCCAGAGTTCTACCCAATCATCTTTCCCTTCTCCATCATTATACCAAAGTTCGTACCAACCTTTCTGTTTCTCTTGAGGTTTGTTAGATATATTTTCATCATAAGTCTGAATCTTATTTTTATTTAAATCTTGACTCTGGTCTTGGTTCTGGTTTCTATTTTGATATTGATTGATATTCTGACTCTGAACCAAATTCACATTCTGGTTCTGATTCATATTTTGATACTGATTGGAATTTTGGCTTTGAATTTCGTTTTGAATCGGACTCTGATTCCAATTTTGATTCAAATTCTCATTGGTATTCTGATTTTCATGTTGAATAAAATGTTGATTTACAAGTTGCTTTTTATTTTGACTCTGGAGTTGAATTTCGTTTTGATAATCATCAAGATTATGATTAGCGTTTTTTGACTGTTTCAATCCAAGATTCTGATGTAAATTATGATTCAGATATTCATTGATATTCCGAATCAATTCCTGATTCAAATTCTGATTCACATTTCGGATTAGATGTTGATTCTGGTGCTCACCTTGATCTTGAATTTCATCAAACTTTCCAAGTTGGTTGGAAATGTCATTCAGACTTCGGTTATCAATGTTATTTAGATTCTGAGTTGGATATGGATTTGAATTTTGATTCTGATACTGAATCGTATTCTGTACTTCAATATCATTTAACTTTTGATTTGAATTCTGATTTGAGTGTTGATTTGAATTCTGATCCTGATTAAAGTATTGATGCTGATTTAGTTCCCTAGAATTAGAATTTCGATTCTGAAACTGAATCTGTTGTAGAATCTTATTCTCTTTGGGAAGTTGGTTTACAATCTGATTCTGATATTGATTTATATTCTGATTCATATTTGTATTCAGATTCTGCCGTAAATCTTGATTTGAATATTCTTTTGAATTCTGAACTTGATTTTGAAGTGGATATAGATTCTGATTCAGATTCAAATTCAGACTTTCATTTTCGTTTTGAGTGGTTATCGCACCATGCAAACTCTGATCCGTAGGCGTCAAGTTCATTATCCTCCTGCTTATAATTCCACCCGATAATATTGGATTTCGTGTAAGCACGTTTTTAATCATATCAAAGCCTCCCCCAAGATTTAATTTAAAGTTTGCTTGCGCTTTTAACTTGGAATTAACACCATCATTATTATACAAATTCGTATTCATCATGCCTCCCTTCTGTACTTCCACAGGAGCCTTAGAAGACTGCGTAGGTGTTAGGATATCCCTTATCGACCCAGACATCTTCAGACTGTCACCCTGTCTCAAATTAGAGTTGTAGTCCTTGTTTACGTTTGCATTGTAATTGAGGTTTGTATTAGCTGATCCAGCATCTCCCACAGAAACAGCTTGTGGTAAAGTTTGTTCCCCAGAGATTTTCTGACCCTGGAAACTAACCTCCGAGTTTATATTTCTTGAAAGACCTACATTCCCAACAATATTCGAATTACCATCAAGAATATTCCTGTTAATATCATTACTCGGATTGACGATCAAATCCAAAGACCCAAGGACTGGATTTAAACCACGTGTTAGGCCTGCTATATTAGCTTGCTTTGAATTCACGTTGTGATTTACGTTTGTGTTTGGGTTGGAATTGCGATTCTCGTTAAGACTGTCATCCTGTTTTGCATTCCATCCTGCAGTTCCCATATTTCCTGCCACCGGATTCGGATGTTCCGCTTGCTCAGATACTGGCAATTGCATCTTGATAGGTTCTTGAAGTTGTTGCTCAATAGATCCCCTTCCCAGCTTTCTGAAATTCTCAGCTTGGTTAATATTCACGTTCGAGTCTTGCTTTAAGCTCAGTCTACCGTGCTGGGAATTCGTTGCTTTGGGTATTGTCGTGTAACGTTGATGAATGTTAGAGGAATCACCTGCACTGATTTCTGATGAGTTCACGCCAGCCGAATTTAGAATGCTATTGGCGTTGCTGATAGTGTTGATATTCAGATCTCTATTTAAATTCGTATCCATGATTTTATTAAGATTTGTATTGATCTTTGTTTGAAAATTACTTCCAAGATTTGCAACTGTCGAGTGAATATTTTTGTTAAGAGTTGTACCAAAATTCATAGCAGATTGATATCCCTGGTTAACCAAGGAATTCAAGACTGAAGCTCTGCGAGCATTTGCATCACTATCGCTAACAGAAACTTGGTTCGACTGATTATTCAGTCTGACCAGTTGATCAACACTAGGATAAACAGTTTCGGTTTGTTTAACTGTCGCAACAGGTCCAGATTCAACAGGTTCGACTGATTTCGACGTGGGTGTCATTTCATTAGGGACGCTTTGATTCATTGAAACGGACAGGGGCTTCGTCGATATAGATAGCGCAGGGAAAGTGTCACTGCCTCTTGTAATTGGCTTTGACGTTAACACTCTTTGATCTTCTTCTTTGTTCCTAAATTTGTCGACTTTATTTCCTTCATTATTTCCTTTATACCCACCATTCCCAGAAATGTTTCCATCATGGATGTATGCATTTAGTTTGTCTAGATTATCTATGTTGTTAAGAAGCTGATTAAGAAATTTTAAATTGTCTCTTGAGTTGGAAGGGTTTGCACCAAATGTTGGTTTTGTAGCATCGATTGTGTTTCTACCAAATATTGGATTTGCATCAGTGATTGCATGTGCAACAATTGGACCCGAACTAATTTCAGCTGGAGATTCTTTAGATTCAAGAATTCTAGTATTTGACTTAACAGCTTCAGAATTCTTCATCATATTATTCTCCACCTGCTTCTGAATTTCCTCTTCAACTTGAATTAAGAATCGCAGAAGTGCCTCAACACCGTCTAATTCATTTTCGTATCCAGCATCTTTATCGACTTTATCATATCTTTGCTCTCTTGCAAGTAAAAGAGCCTTTTTAAAACTCATAAGCGCATTTCGCAACACTAGTAAGTTACTCTTCAAGCGATTCTCCAAATTATGAACACCATTTTCACTGAGTTTTCCGTCATCTTTAGTCGCAGAAGGTCTACAAATCACTCTGCCTTTACAAAGAATTCTATCTCCTAAAGAAAAGCAATTCTTCTGGGTCTCCCAACAAGGTCTTAGATGTTCAATCTTTGAAGGATTATTACTTGTCCCCTCGGTTAGTGGATTTGTATCATAGATATCAATCAGGTTAGCTGCGAAAGCTTTTCGAAGTCCGGCATCTAAAATTGGTATATCAATATTTGACTTAACATGTAACCTACTCGATTCTATAGGTTGTTTAACGGAAACGAGATATTCGCTGAACTCTGGCTCTGAAGGCACATCCAGTGGAAGTAATGGAATAGGCAGGTTGTACCAGTTTCGAGAAGGGTTATAAACTGTATCAAATAGACTGTCAGATTTTAAGCTGTGTGCAATAACATTGTGAATGATATTCCAATTGATGTTCTGATCAAATACTGCACTCTCCATCATATCTAGCATCCTGGCTTCAAGATTCAACGTTTGTTTACCTAAAATTAACTTCCAGAGTCTTAACAGATCTATTAATTTTGGTTTATCAAAATTGAAATAATCCTTCCTGATCACTGCCTTTCGATGACCACCTAGTTTTCGATTATTTTTGTCACTAGATGGTAAGGACTGTATTCTCTCCTTGTTGATATTTCTATTTCCTTCACCCGTGGTCATTGAATTTCGAGTATTGCTTGAACTTTGATCGTCTGAGGAAATTGAATCCTCGGTTCGGTTCGATTCAACTCTCATTTTAGTGATCATTTGACCCAAATTTTGAACGATTGAAGAATTCTGTAGTGAGAGATTCTTTGATGATACGATAGTTGTTTTCTGGTTGACTGGCAAATCGGTTGTGGTGGGCCTCAAAAGGTCGGTTGGAAAACTATCAGTTGTACGTTGATCAGTCTTTTCCCTTTCTTTCTTTTTTGGTAAATTATCATATTCCATAATATTTCTCGTTGTACTGTCCATTACTAAATCATTGTCCGTCATATTATTCTTTGACATATTACTCAGGTCGGATTCTGCTGTGGTCACATCACTTCTCTCGGTTGTGAATTGAAAGATCGATTCTCTGACCAGCTCGTGCGTAATATTTATTTCCTGTTCAGAAGAAGGTGATGTCTCAGCGTCAACACCGCCACTTTCCCAGACACTCGTCGTCGATTGTGACGCATCTTCGCTACTGACAGATCTGCCCTGGATACGGAAGGAAATGATTTATTTCTGGATCATTACAAATCCCATTTACTATCTTCGTTTATAATTTATTAAAAATGTTTGCAACATGAAGGAGGTCTACTTACAAAGGCGAAAAGTGTTAGAAGAAATACTGCTGAAGACAGAAAACGCATTGCTGTCTCCAGTTCTTGATGCGATTAAAGCCAGTTTATAACTTTCATTTAGATCGAAGCCTATCTAAGGTCCGTTAGCCATAAACTTCCATTTTATCGGTCTTTTTAAAGTGGTATTAGTTATGCCACATTGAGTTCTGTAATCGAATACCTATAATCGAGCAAATGCGATGCGAGCCCAGTTCGTCCTTCTCATCATTGAATACATATATATTTCTAGCTTAAGATTGCAGAATTTATTGATAGATCGTTTCAAATTAATTTAAAATTATCACATTAACAGTTTTTTTTTATTGCCCAGTTTTAAATCGACATTAGTTCAATTTGAATCTTTTTCAAATTTCTCATTCTTAAGCATAGTTTTTTTCATTCTGAAATTTTAAACATTGGCAGCTTTAAATTCGTCAATAAGTCTTTCAGTTTAAAATTACTTATGTTAAAAAAGTAAAGCTATTTAAAATTATTCAATCCTTCTTCTTCACTCTTCACTTAATTTACAAGAATTTTTGGAAAGTTTCCAATTTTAAATTCTTCAATTTTGTATATAGGTACAGTACTTTAATAATAAACGCTTACGTAAACTATGTTTACTTGTAATTTATGTTTAATAGGGAAGTATGATTAAGCTAAACTTTCTAATCATGCTCTAGTGTTGTGGAGCTGAACTGCAATACAGCTTATAGTTCAACTGCAGCTTATAGTTCAACATGCAGTTTGAGCAACTAAAATTCCATTGTTACTAAAATTGACTAACCGAAATTCGAGCTAAGACTATGGTGGTTTTTCATCCCCGTAATTAGAAAGTTTTTGGGGATTTTTCTGCATATGAAACGCATTGATTGCAATGCATTGATTACGAATATGATAGTGAAAATGGGTTAAAAATTTATTTTCATGCTGAAACCATTAAAAAACCATAAAATCATAGTTTTTTGCATTTATCTCAACTAATACGCAAAATTTTTTTTAATATTTTAAACAAAAGTTGTAGACCTCATCGAAATACATATTTTTGTTCACAGAATTTTTTTCTACCAGTGATAGTTTCTGAGACAAATTTGTTGTTTTGTAAATTTTATTTTTGAGTTTTTAATATAATTAACGACTTCCCTTTGCCTTTTCCCTATACCATTTCCGTTTACAATTTTCATTTACCATTTCCTGTTACCATGATTTCCCTGAGATAGATAGATAGATAGAAATTTGTTGAAAAGAGATAGACATAAAGGATAAAAAAAGATAGGAAAAGATAGGTGTACTTCCGAAAAGTTCAAACATCCGATTCCTTTGAAACTACCTGTACCTATGTATTTTGATGCGCTATGTATTTTCAGCCAATTTTCACTATCATATTCGTAATCAAGTCCAATGCATTTTTAGGTGACCACAAACTAATCCCACCGGAAAAAGAATAAAGAAAACCATTTTTTTCATCGTTATTTTCTTTTTATTAATATTTGAAGTGCAAATATAATTCTGGCATTTATCCCAGATTTGATCGTCTAATCCCAGAAGAAAAAACTGCACAAGATAAAAGAAAAAAGAAGAAAATTAAACAACTATATCCAGAAGTTTTCACCTATACAGGAATTCTTAACGAGAAAAATAATAAAATACCTATCATAAAAAGAATAAATGCTTTATTCATGTACTCATTTATTAAAAAGTATTATTAGAAGCGTTTCCGAATGGAAGAAAATCAATCTAACAAACGCTGATAAAATCCTTCAGTCCGAATGGTACCTTTGATTTGCGAATATTAAAGTTCCTTTAAAAATCCATTATCGGTGTTGGATTTCTTTGTAAACGATGTGAGCGCACGATTCGAAGACATAAAGCGTCAAAACGATCGTATTTTAATTCCGCTACTGCCTTTGAATATGGCTATAAAAAGTCCGACAATTATTTAGTTCATTTTTTCATGGCTGACACGAGCAATATGTCATTGAAAGAGGGTATGTGTGCGGCGAAAGCGATTTTTCTCTCTGTGGCAACGCCGTTTCCGCAACGACCAATTCCCATTTGTTAGAGATACGTTGTGGGTACACTTTGAAATTGAAAACTAAAGTTTAAATCGCTTGTAGGTGGTTTTATTTTATCCCTAGTTTCCACCACTGCTCACACATGTCCGGAAACTGCTTCAAAACTCCTTACTTTTTAATGCTAATGATCATTATTAACTTATTTCCAGAATTATTATTTTATTTACGAAGTCAAGTAATAATGAAAATTATCACGCGAATCCCAAAATAGCATTCTCGTGTTTAAGTACCCCGAAATTAGGAGAAATATCTCGTGAGAAACTATTATTTACTAACAATGAGACGAAGCCACGAGTGTTATTAAAACAAGGACGAAGAGAAAACTCATAAAGGGGAGAGTGAATGGTGAAATGACTGTCTGTTTAACCATTAGTGTCTGCTATCGAGCTATCATCCTTAATTAAACTCTTCCTCCTTCTGTCCCATGAAAACTTTCATTTCTCGGAAACTTTTATTCGTACCTTTACATTTTTTGTGGAATTTTAATGTACGAGCTCTTATTTGATCATTTATTCTTGGCTGTGATTGTGCTAAAAGCAAAATTTTGCATAAAATAAAATATTACACCCAAGTAAAACTATTTTACTTATTCTCTTTACGTAAAAGTTCTATATTTTTGCATATAACACCTATTTTCAATCCGCACATGAATACGAAAAACTTAATAAAAATCGAAAAATCAAATAAAGGACCCTACAGGTAATAACTAACAATTTTATGACGTGGAAAACTACTTTTAGTAGTCCCAAATAAAAAAAGGCAATATTTAATAAAAATCGAGTAAACAACCCTATTGTTAATGGTTCGACCGGGCATTCTGACTACCCTTGGTTTTTCGGGGACTATAAACACTAACTTTTTGCGTTTTAGATCACCCGATTTCGATTAACTATTGCCTTTTTTTCGCGATTTCTCAACTCTTAGATAATCATTTATCACGTCTAGGTGGTTTTTTTTGGGGTTGGCCGCGGGGGTTGATTTTATTGTAGGATTTCTTCGCTTGGACAATTAGTTCGCTGAATAAATGTTAATTTTAACGACTTCGAATCGCACAAGCTTTAAAGTACATTAAGGGTAGTTTCTCGCCCATAGAATTAAAAAGTGTGGTATTTTTTCCATAAAACCTGTTTTTGAGGTGCCTGAAGTAATATTATAGCGAAAGTAATTAAAAAATATTAAACATTTTTTTGGATTTTTCAATGAACGTTCGAAACTTTACTCGCATAACTTTCAAACATAAAATTAAAGTGAGAGGAGCGGAATTGTTAGTGAGAAGATTGATTCTCTCATCAACTACACTTGATGCAAGGAGCGTGCTCTGCGACGCTGAATGACCTCTGGTCATCGGTAATATCGTCGATAACCAATCGTGCGGATGCACATGCGCGTTTGGCCGATTGTATGGCCGTAAAGCTCTTTAATTGACTAGTCGGATTATACACCTTGATCTAAATCCCTTATTCTATATTATTACCACCCAATCCCTAAAATTTTTCATATAAACTGTTAAAGAGCATTCAAAACTTCACGACTTGTTAACAAATTTGCTGAAATGAATTCGTTTGTTTTTTTTTATATAACTTTACGTCTGAAAAAGAAGCAACAGGTGATCCATGTTTTAGCTTCTCATCGCATTCAACCTAACAAGTACAAACTATATCTCATAGCAAATATTTTCTCTAGAGACCGATTCTGTCTGACAAACCCTAAAATTACTACTGAAACAAAATTAATAGATTTCACAAACTGACTGTTACTACCGTCTAACACGTTCTGAAATAGACTCTAAAATTAAATAAAATTATGATAAAGATGATATATTTGGCATTATGGAATCTTGAAAAGAATAAATTTCGGAGAGCCTACGGAATTTCAGAGAACAGAATCTAATCTAACAGCTTTAGGAGAGATATTGATACAGTTTTCTGATGATTTCCTCTTTGGTATTATTTACGGAAGCTTCTATGAATTTTGTAGCCCTCTTGAAATGAAAATGATACTTATAAAAGAATAATAAATAATCTCGTCAAGAGAATATCTTCCTGGAACTCTCTCTACCCTTTAAATTTTTCAGCATCATTCAAGGTACTTTTTCCCTTATCTGGAACTCCCTCCATTATTTCTCTCCTCTAAGTCTATAGCTCACTTTACTTTCGTACAGTTAGTGTGTTGTGCTTTTTTAATGAATATTTCAAAGATTTTCTTCCGAGCTTCCAAGATGACGGAATCTCGTTTCGTCTCCGGACTTTAAAACCTCGGTTCATTTTACTCACATCTGCGTGAAAAATTTTCTATGAAAAATACTACTTTTAGAAATTATTAGGTGATGGTTTCGAACTTCAAGTGTTTTTCCTTTGTTTCATTATTTCCTTATTTATTATCCCTATTTTCCACTAGAAAAAAACGTTTCCCTGCAAAGTTATATATTAGAAAAACTTGTTAGGATTGAATCCGACTAGGGGTGAATAATTTTTTTGGCTTTGTTATGGTCTTGAGAGTTTTCGGATAAGGGAAGAGATCAACTCGTTTAACTGGCGACTCACAATCATACAGGAAAGGGTTGGAGCTTACTTTGTTAATGCGAAAAACCTCTCTCAAGTTCGAAAAACCAAGCATTCAAAGATAAACACGGAAAATCTATTGTCTCAGGGTTGTTCGTGCCTGACACGAGCAGCAACTCACTTAAATACGAAAGCGGGAAAAACAATCGAAGAAGAATTGATACAATAAGTTACAGGAAAATAATATAAAGGAAGTGAAGGTTCGTTTGTGTTAAGAAAGTGAGTAATGTAATTCGCAAGTCTCGAATAGCCACGAAAATCGAGTAATCGAAAAACAATGGAGAGGTGAAGCAGAGTAATTTGATTTTCCTACTGACGAGTAGAACCCAAGAGTCACAAAGTGGCATTAGTTTGGATCAATAATTACTTTCTTGAAAGAAAATTGTAAACATATCTTAAATACCGAATAAAAGCAAATTTTCATATTAAAAAATTAATTTTATGGTTTAAGATATGTGATTCTTCTTTTATGCGATAAAGCAAATTTTTTGTGGACCATTTTTCTTCTCTCAGAAGATTCGTCGAGAAGATCCATAAAATGTAATGGAAACGAGAAAGACTTATGTGGTGAAAACGCGCGTGTTAAGACATTTCTAGTGTCTTCACAAATCAAGGGCTTTCCCAAAGTTATAAGATTTTAACTCTTTTTGTATAACTAAGCGTTATATCTATAAGTATCTTACTTTTCATAACTGTAAAAATAGCATAGATCTAACGATAATATTATAATAATTAATATTATAATCTCGGCGGTCAATTTAATTATACATTTTTTACTAGTTATCATTCACGATTGAACCATAATGTGTCGATTATTAATGAGAAATTCAGTGACCATTATGAAATATGAATTGTATAGATTAGTTGTATGGGACGTAAATTGAATATTGTTATTAGGTTAATGATTGATAACCTAATTCAATATTGATAATTCTCGGTGCGTTAGGCTAAATTAATCAGTTGACAAAATTTTGCAGTTAGCGCGTGTAAGTAATAATTAAAGAATGGAACTAAAAAAATTATGGTTTGGACATTCGTATCATTAATTTCAATGCTTGTTGCATATTAAAACTTTATATGAGTTTATTTGTTCTTCAAATAAATACTCTTCCAATATAGAATCTACAGATTTAAAATGTTTTGTCTATATTCTTGGTGTTTTTTTTTTCTCTCAATTTAATCATAAAAAAGCAATTTACACAGGCGGAAGCGAAAAAGTGATAAAAATCGGAAAAGCTTTGAGTTAGAGAAATATCCGGAATAAAGTTGTGTATAGAATATTTCAAGAGAAAAAAATAAAAGCTTTATTTCTTTACGTAATATATATGAAATTGGGGCAAATCTGAAATTACGAGTCTCAAGGCCATCGAAAATTTTCTTCTAAAAATCTGAATATAGCAAACCGTTTGAAGATATTGTAAAATTTTCTGATATTATTTCGAGAAGCAAAATAACAGAAAGGTGTATTTAATTAAAGTTTCATTAAATAATTTATTTAGGGAATGTTAAAGAAAGTGAGTTTCGGCATTCCTGAAGAATCTTGTAGATAATGAAAGGTTGAGAGAATGCTTTTAATTAATTCTAATGAAGAAGATTAAAGAATTTCATTCCTTAAGGAGAGTAATTTTAAGTTTTATAATCGCAATTTATAGGTTCATATATAAATTGGCAAAAATCATTATTCAGTAATAATCCAGAAAATGTCCATTCATAAAGCGATGCAAGAATTTAATAAAATAGCTTCTTGAGAAAATTCCAGTTGTTACTGGCTGACTAAATATGAATTTACTCCTTAAATCAAATTCGTAGAGTTCTCAAGTATTACATTTCAGATTTCAGACTGAGTCTGATAAATATTGAGTCATACTACTGCCCGACAAAACTTGAAGTTACTCTTGAAATTGATGTAATTCTCAAATATTTCATTTGAGAATGTCGTCCTTAAAGTTTATTGCAATTTTAAACACACTTTCTTTTAAATGTCACCATTTTTTCTGACATTATTTGTTTAAAAGATTACAAATTCCTTTGGGAACCTCATTAGATACAAAATTGAAGAGATTGTAGCTTAGAGCCCCAAAATTCGGTGGGCGTAACGCAAATATTTTAAGTACATATGACAGGGAAAAATGCTAGGGGAGGGCTGGACGTCCTAAAACTCGGTCAGGATTATAAAAAATGTTTTCAGTGTGCCTAGAAACTTCAAATTAAAGAAGTAGTCTAATGCATAGTCTTATCAACGAACAGTTTTTTTTAATTTTCTTTAAAGATTAGTTTTAAATTCTTGAATTGATAATAACTCACCTATCGAATGAAATGGCCATAAGTGTGAAGACGCTTGCACAGATGGTAAGAACTGCGATGAACTGGCTGATCTTGCAATACAAATTCCCAAAAGGCCAATGACTATTGAGCATGTAGGTATAATTGAAGGTGACATTCAACGTCGACACCATCGCATCCGCAATACTCAGGTTCACCAAAAAGTAATTAGTAACTGTCCGCATCCTTTTGTGAGCTAATACAATCCAAATTACAATTAGGTTGCCACCCGTGGCGACCGCGATCATTCCCGCGAAGAGCAACGTCCAGATCATTTGTCGCCACCAGGGCAAAATAAATTGATTCCGATCTTCCAAGTCCGTTAAATTCGTATCGTTTCTCAAAAAACTCTCGTTCGCTAGAATCCATGATGGTGTCAAATTCAGAGGAAATTCCGTAGAAAAGAAAAGCTCTTCGAGTGACTGCATCACGACTGCACCGGAAGACACTTTCTTCAGTTCGTTAGTCTGTTTTCCAATAACCTTTTCTCCTCTCTGACCTTTCTTTTTTTCTCAAAACTATAGCTAGAGAAATTGAATTTATGATCCTTGATAATTTTTGCAATAGCTACAGGATCTTATTCGTCAAACCCTATAACTAGGGCTAAGCCCCTTTTCTTGTTAAGTCTTTACATAGTCAGCCGATCTGCGTCTTTTCAGATTCAAAATCGTAAAAAACCTTTTGAAGAAAATTTGGGTATCTGTCACCAGGCATTTTACTTTGTTATTCAGGAGAAAATCTAGTTTGGTTATATAGCCATACCACTACTCGAAGGTAGTTTCTCGAGTGGATGAGGGTTTCGGGTTTAGGAGACCCTTGACTCATCGATTCACAAGGACCTGGGGGAGTAGTACCTCGATTAGAGAAATTGTTAATTCGGAGTCTTGCGTTTGCTCTCTTTACCGAAATTCGTTGTAATAATCGTAGCGGTGTCTTTCATTAGTTCCGGAGACTGGCTAGCATCCGCGGTTTCTAGAAAGTAGAGCTTGCTCTGTTTCTGTCCTCTGCAACCGATCGGGAAAGGTTGGGTGCAATGGCATTGAAGCCCACTTCCACTTCCGTTTCATGCACTGTCGGCTTTAACAGAGGTCTCAACTGACCCCTCCCATTTTCTCCCATCACCACCCTCTCGTCCACCCTTTATTGTTTTCATATCTTATTCGTCAAAGATGAATGGTTTTGCGCAATAGGATACATCCGATGAACTCTGAATCCAGAGAAATTTTTAGTCACTCGATTCTCCTAATTTGTCCTATTTTTCTTCGAATTCTTATTTCGTGTGATTTAGAGGACTGGCAAACTTTGGATACGAGGACATGTGTAATCAGAAAAACGTGAATTCAAATACCACGTCGAGTTCGTATCATCTTGCTGAAACACTCGTACCTTTTGTTTTTCGACTCCCGACGGCGGTACTTTGTTCCGTTTCTCATTTTTGAAATATTAGCTTCTTTCTCCTTTTTAGAAGGAGATTAAGACTCCGGTATGATTTTTAATGCTGTTCGAATTTTAATCTAAATTAAAAGATTGAAATTTGATATTCTGACTTTAGGACGGCACTTCACTTACACTTATGTTTCTTCTTGATAATTTATTCTTTAGATAGATGTCCGAAGCAATAAGTTATCAGTGATCTTCTTGTGAATTTTATCACGTCCATTTCTTCGTGAAGATCGTTTCATTTCCTGCGTCGCGGTTTTCTGTAACATAAATTCAGGGAAGGTTTTTTAATCTAGCATGAATACAAGTGAACGCGTTATGAATTTCGTCGAGGGGGCTACATTATGTACATCAAGGTAAAACGCAGATTAAGCATAGTTCAGAAACACTTGGGGAAATTTAATATGAGTTCAGGTTTATAGCCGCAAGAGCTCATGACTCATTTTGAAATATTTTCGAATTAAAACCCAAGCCTGAAACTTTTATTAAGGACTCAGAAAAAATGATCTTGTCTAAAATTCTCGATGTTAAATGAATTGAAATATTTTATGCCTAGCCTGGAGTCAGGATTTATAAACATTTCTAAGGTTTTGAAAAATATCGGTATGCCATTTAAAATATTCAAGACTGTATCTATACGCCCATACTTATCCATTTTTCAGTACAGAATTCGTAAAAAAGTAAACCCGGCTTCCAATTCACGTCGAAAAAGTACCTTTTACAAAACAACAAATAAAACAAACATTTATTCAACTGCTTCGTATATTTACCTAATACTTTGTCACCACGTTTATTTATTCGAGAATCAGCTCATCCCTTGCCAGAAGCAATGTAATTAAGTCAGGAGTTTTTCAGATGTGCTTCAGAAATAGACAATTTAGTTTCCCAGGAAAGAGAAATAAATACAAGTAGTAATATTAGTATCACCGATAAGCCCTATATTTAGAACCGATATTTGGACTCTTATATGTAATAAATTATATTAGTTACAGTTTGAATTGAAAGGAAAAATGCACAAATGTGCGAAACGTAAAAAGTGAAAAGTAAACAAGGGAAAAATCCACAGGTAGGAGAGAAGAATTCATTTACACATGAGGATTCGTGATTTGGTCTCGTAAGCAGTCCCATTGTTGCAATCAGTGCCGAGAATTTACAATTTTAATGCGAAAATTATGCAGAGCTGCCCACTCTGGTCGCTGGTGTGACCGTTCGTTGTTTTTCCCCTTTTTTGCTCCATATTCGCATATATTTGAATAATAGAGACTTATACCAACAAAGCGAGAACAGAGAGAGTTTGAGGATAGAAAATTCATAATATAACGTGTATAAGGGATTAAGGGCAAGAAAGGGAAGAAAAAGGGACATTTAAGAACTACACGCAAATAGATATTGGATTTAAAATGTTCTAATAAAAGTGAAAACGTGTTATGTGACCGCATTTCTCGCGTACCTTTGCGATCCTCGCAAATATGGTTTCCTTCATGTGTGAATTTCCAGTTCTAGAATAAACTTGCTGTTAGGTTTTGATGTTTTTAATTAAATTTCCTCTTGATTAACATTAATGCAAAAAGTAGACTTTGGAAACTTTACAGCTTTTTTAAAAAAAGTAGATATCAAAACGGTTGAAATTTTGAAGGTTTATTCCCGAGAACTTTCAATTTTAGATCCCGTTAATTAAATCAAAGCATATAAATTTGAAAAATTTTAATTGGAGAGCCTTGTAATTTAGATCCCATCATTAGATAGAAGTCTTCAAATTTCGAAACTTGAGAACTAAAAGTTGTGAAGTTTTGAAGCGATTAATTTACTAGAACTAGAATTTTTCAATTTGAAAATGTTTAGTTTTCCAGTTCGGAACTTGGAAATTCAGAAATTGCTAAAGGGAAGACTAAAATTTCGTTAATTAAGAGCTTGTGAAATTTCAGATTGATTCTGTTTCCACTCATGCTATGCAATCATTCCTGGAAACTTGGATTCCGATCAAAGTCTTGTGCGTGCATACGTGCACTACAGATAAGCAATTTTAACTGTAATCACACTCAGCAATGTAATACTAGAACTTAATTATTCAGCTCAATTTAATAGGATAAAGGATTCAAATTGTTCTATTCGAATTAATGATCACTCGATGATATCAAGTCTTACGGAATGGTATTGGGAGAAATGAATGGGAGAAAACATAATAATTTTTCAATAATAATAAAGTATAACTCACAACTCAAGGACTGCATAGAGTTTTGAGTTTCATGAAAATTCATACGCGATTCAGGTACATGCATCCATGTAAACTAAAAATACAGTGCAATCGATTCACAAGGGAGTTGGAAAACAAATAGAAGAATATGCCCTCGAGTTTTCATGCGTTTACGTATTTTTACATACAATATTGCACTTCTATCAACTCCTGTTTCGCACTTGTGAATATTTTCGTTTTACTCTTTTGTTAAAAAATTATGTTTCAAAATATTAATTCAGCTGGGAAAACATGTGATGAATAAACCGAAATCAAGATTTTCAGACTTGAACTAAAGAAAGATGATGCGTTTATTTATATTTCACTGCTTTCAAGTAGACAAACAGAAAAATTAAACTGAGAAAAAATGTCAAGAAATTGTGCATGAGTTGTTCGAGATTCAAAACAAGTGTAATTGAATTTTAACCTTTTTATAGTGAACAGTGCAAGCTAATTGGAAATGGGAATGGCGCTGTCGAGTTTACGGGGATGGAACATAGATTTCTTGCATGAGATTGGACAGCGTGAAAAGATGGAAAACAGAAAATGCAATATTCTTTTCTTCGCCAAGCATAGTTAAAAGAATCCACATAAAGTATGCAACTTGAATACTCAATTTTTTCGCATTCTCTCATTTGGTTCCGCTTCAAAAGCAAGGAAAAAACAAGCAAATCATTTCCACTAATATTAAATATTCTGTAGCAAAAATAAGTAATGTTGAACTCTCACGTGTACAAAATGCAAAATATATTTTAAAAAGAAGTGAGCAGACTGAAGACAACAATTCTTGGAGTCTAGGATATGCTTTTTTAATTCCGCTTCCTTGTAGCAATGCATACTTTTTTCTATACAGTTAATTTTAGTTTTTCATTCACTGATGTCAGTTTCATGTTTTCGAGATACAAAAGTACATTTGTGTTGCTGAGTTTCTGTGAATTTTTCATCACTTACGAAAATATCAGATTTAATTGCGAGTTCTACTTCTGGGTAATATTTTTCCTACAGATATAATGTAAGAAATTGATATTATAAAAATCTTAAATGTATATACAATCAACAAACTTACTATGCGCAGTAAAGGAGACAAATTAAAAGGCCAATATATAAAACTGGCAGGTTAAAGTGGTTGAATTTAATGAAATTCTTGCAACAGAAACGCTGTACTGAGTGCATGTAATGAAAATGGAAATGCAATAAAACAGACAACGTAAATTGGAAAAAGTGTAATGATCATCGTGCAACCATTCTCATTCGCAATTTCTGACATTTCTTGAACTAAATTGCTATTCATTAGAACTACCGACTCTTGAACATCGACTTGAAATATTCCAAAATTTTGAATTTTTAAGATCGTGAACTTTGCTCTCTCATAACGGCTGTACGAAACAACACAAGTGTTGTCTTCTCTCGAATTCAAGGAGGGTAACTAGCAAGCCGGTGCGAAAATTTCAAACACCAGTAATTCTCTCCAACTGTCATCAAGAAGTTAAATAAATTTTCCCTCTTATAAGATAAAACTATAAAAAAAAAAATACAGCAAAAATGGTGTAAAAGTGATATTAAAATTTCAAGAAAGAGTGAAAAGTAAAGATATAAAAATGCAGAATTTAGAACCAAAATTTGAGAGATAAAAGAAGGCTCGATAAGCTCTGAGCTGCTAAATAGGAAAGTCTTTAGCATCCATTGAATTACTCTCCGCTCGGCGAGGCACTCTCGTACTTTTTTCTGTTTTCCTTTTTCCTTTCTTGTCGAGTATAACTTCTTGCTATCCACATCCCACTTTTGGCTCGGGCGACGAATCAAGATACTTTTTCATCCCTAACACAACTTTCGTCTTGAGCAAGTCTCGTTTTTCCTGTCACAGATTTTATCAAAGCTTTGCAGCGGTCTTCGGTGTTTTTCTAATATTCGATAACTATATTGTCGCATAAAAGTGCATGAATCCTATTAACTTTAAAAGCATTTTTCTTGGCGAGCTTTCCACTTGGAAAAGTTCGAAGATTTAACTTATATATTTTATTCAAAATGTTAGAGCTTTCAAAGTTCAACTCTTTACAGTTATAGGTTCAAAACTGAACCTGTGCAATACACAACAGCTTCCAAAGCAACGCTATTGGTATTCAAAATGCTTTCAAATTAGAAACAATTCAATTGCGCACCCTTTGATTTCAAAGCGTTAACAGTTGGAAGCTTTCAAATGAAAATTTCTGCAAAAATTTGAATAAAGGTATAATGAAAAACCTATTGATTATTTCAAACAGGGATGGAATTACAATCTATTTTAAAAGTTACTTGAGAGGGTTAAATTTTCAGCTTCAAGACGTTTACGATGTGTGGAAATAAGTGTACTTCACTTGATTAACTCTTCACGAAAGAAATAACTATTTTGATCATATATATTCGCCTTCTTCGCCTTTTCTGAAATTCTGTTACCTCTTCAAAAACCGAAAATCAATAATTACACGTTGATCATGAGATTTGCATAGATTGTAAAAATTATGCAGATGTGTCGATAATCAGAAAAAGTTCTGGATAGTTGTGCGACTTGTTGATGGTAGATATCTACTGGCTGTGATTAAAATAGGAATACATCGCATTGGCTTCTATGACGTCACCGCAAACGTCAATGCCAACTCGATGCTTCGACGAATAAAAGCTGTGCCTGTGTTTTGCAAGCATATCTGTCGCAAGGAAAATGCAATTCGGGACAAAGGAATCACCCTTCCGTAAATACAGTAACTTCTTGTTGAGACCAAGAGTCTACCATCGACAGCAACAAACAGCAAAGCTGCTCTGGGATCTTACTCTATTCAATAATACGAACGATCCTCTAGACTTCGAAATTGGCTACTGAATTCTGGAGAGAATACAAATTCAGACGTGCATCGTTCCGCCGGTTTCATAAACCTCAATTTTCCACAGTTTACTAGTAAAACCTACTTCAAACAATCACCCTATTCCAGCATCCATTATTTCAAGATTTGGTGTGCTTTAATCATAAATTATAATTCAGCAATTACACATAATGAACTTGAAAAAAAATTGTCATAAATAAATTTCTACAGCTCTAGTTTCTATGAAAATATTTTTATATCCTGAAAGACTCTTCCAAGCAGAATGAATTCAAGGTTTCTAAACGTTAGAAATTCTGATTTTCGAAAAAAGACTGCTTTAAACTGAGTCGGAAATGTATTTGTTTTCAATGAATGTAAAATAAAACTAGCTCCTAGTAACATTGGAGTTCGTACAAAACCAAAATTTGCAAGTATAAAATAAGGAAAGTAATAAAGAAATATTTGTATTTTAATCAATGAATCTACTATAGATTCGTTGTACACACAGATAATTAAAAGTTACTTTAATTAACAATAAAAAAGTATTCATAAATAGCCAGGGATTTTGCATGAGATAGAGCATTATTAAAATGTTTTCATAAGTAGTTATCTCTAGAGATATGAAAGACACAAATGTAGTATTTACTGTAGGATACCTCGCGGCGAAATCCTTTGGGCAAATGAAGGATAAGAGGTAGGCATATAGCCAGAAATATAGACGAAAATTCTATTGTAATGTAGAACAACATTTTTTTTGGATAAACAAATATTCGAGTTTTCCACACACCTGATCCCTTCGCAATTTAACGGAAGCTATAAATAGAACACGCTTGGAAGATAATATTTTCAATTACGCAGTTTTCCTTTACCAAAGAAAGCGATTCCAAACACGTTTTCATGAATTACAATACATTTTTATGCAAACAATATCATCAAAATTAAAGCTTCTACAGTAAAAGTGAAAAACGAGAAATCCTGTTAATTTCTAACGACTTATCCTCCTTCTCCATTGTTTGATATTACGACTTTAATCACGAAGCGCGAGAACAATATTACTGCAGATTATAAGCAGAGTCATAAATGGTTTCTCTCGTTAAATGTAACATGAAACAGAAATCTATCCTTATAATCACAATACGAGAAGCTATGTTTTAAGAATTATTATGAGCTTTTAGATATGTCTTTAGTCGTTAGGAAGAAAATCCTTTTTATAACTTTTATAATATACAATTTTTAGAGTGAAAGGGTGACATGAGAAAATTGTTATTATGAAACTATCACGCACAATTGATGATAGGGATAAAGTTTTAAGTAATTAGAGAAGAGGACCCCCTTTTAGTATCTTAATTCTGAGAAACATGTCCTACCATTGACCTCATTAAGGTACAATGGTATCCACAATAATGTCGTGATACGACTGGCGGGGTTTAGAGACTCACAGAAAAGTATAAAAGTAGACTAAATGTCCTACGTGAGTGAGCCATAAAAGTCAAAAAAATTACAAATTAAAAAATATAATATAAAGAGTAAATACCAAAGAAAATAAATAGTTATCAGTTTTATTACTCTTCTTAAAGAACCTTCTACTTCGTGTTTTGTTCTTTCAAACTAAAATTCTTTCAATCCTGAATTTGAAAAATGCTTCACCTTTAAAATCTTAGAAAATGTACAAAATAACAAGACAATTAAAACAAATGTTTGAAAGAAGTAAAAAGCATGTTTAAAATCTCTACTTTGTGTTATGCTAAGTGAAGATTACGAAGGCGATTTTAGAGGTGATTTTCAGCTCAAGACATTTCACGTAGTTTATCGGGTTTCGCGAGACTGTTGGTATCGATCCTCCTTCTCTCGTCGACATTTTTAAAGCTTAGGTCTTTCAGGTTTTAGATAAGATTTTAAAACCTCCTCTGACATTAAAGACATAAAGTCGAATACTGGTTTAATCCATGTTAGAGCAGGATAAACTAAAATAGCACCACAGTATCAGAACTATCAAACCATCAAAAACGAAGAGACCAATCAACTTGAATCTGAAGAAATAAAGACGAGTCAAATCTGAGTTTCCACATCTTTAGGAGACATGCAAAATTTTTCAGTTTGAAAAAACAATATCTAAAGTTGATTGAAAAATACAAAGCCTATTACTTTTGCTTTATATCCCATAAATTTGCCTTCGGTTTTGACAATTTCATCTTTCAAATAAAACAATTCGTCATGGAAACAAATTGTTTTCCTCAAAGGTGAAATATTGTATTTCATTCTGTTGGGTTTCTCACGAAAGTACAACGTAAAATAATTTTAAATATAGATCATAATAATCGTTGATATTATTATGTTGCTCTTAAAGCGACCATTGAACTTGACATGAATGGAAACCACGAGAACGGAACGAGTGAAGAATATTTCTATTGTAACGTTTTCGCTTCCCCTTAATGACACCGATTTGTCCGACTATTTTCGTTCCAGTTGAAAGCTTTACAGATTTTAACATACAAAAAGCGATATTTGGGGATTAAACGAGACCATAATTTCCTTCTGTTATAAACTCCACAATCATAACTTCAAGACCGAGGGAAAAAAAAATTTAACTATTGTCAAATGAAAGAAATATTGCAACATTTTTCTTTAAATCTTTAACTTCTCGACGATCTCTACGCCGTATTTTGTAACAAATAATCTCAGAATTTTTATTTTGAAGCAAAGCGAATTTCTATTCCTTAATTTTAAATTGGAAGTCTTGAAGTCTTGAAATTTACTTTGCCCAAGATGCTATCAAAACTTCCAGAATGCAGGATACGGAAGTATTGGTTGTATCTTGTTAACAAGATCAGAGTACACTCTGGGACCCAAGTATCGAACGCATACTGAACTGCGACCTAAATCGTATTAGCGCGTCACATCTCATTCTCATTAAACTACATTTAGATACACAGAGAGTGTAAATGTAGCACGCGTATAATATGTAATTATCGAAACCCTAAGTTTTCTACATTTTGTCCAAAGTGGTAATAACCATTTAACCACTCTGCTAATAAAAGATGTAAAAAAATATCGTGTGAAGCATGGGAAGGGGTTTTTTCCACGCATAAAGGTATTTTTCCCTTCATTTTGACATATCTACCAGAAAAGAGCTGAGTTACCAGAAACGTTTCCCCCAAACCTAATAAAGAAAATGAAACCGGAAGCGATGAATTTCTCCTTTAATAGGTTTCTTGACGAAACGACGATGGAAATATACCTAAATGAAATACGGATCAGCCTGTTAGCCGGCGGCTAAATAGAGACCAAGCTGCGCAATCATTGGTCACTCGTATTCGCTTCGATAGGAATCAGTACGAACCAAGTTCAATGATTAATGTCGTCACAAATCGCTCAAGGCACACACCTCATTTGCTAGAGATTCGTGCTTCGATAGCAAGTTTTGGTTCACCCCTTTTGCTTTTATATGCCTTGAGGTTGCGAAAAAGGGTTCCTCTATCTGCTAAAACAAAAAACTGAAAAAGGGTCCTAAGAAAGTAAGTGAATATCATGTTGGAAGTCACGTTTGTACGATGACTTCTTAAACAATGAATGTAGTTTTGTTGTTAACCAAGTCGAATAAAAGGCTGCTTTTCACAAGAAGGTTTTTTACGAGAAAAGTCAACGTGAAATACAATCTTGAAGGTGGCTTTTTAAGACACTTTTATGACATCCAGCTCCATAAATCCCTCTCACTGCGATTATTATTATATAATAATTGAGTTCAAGATCATACAAGCTTTTTACGGTGTCTTAGTGGTTTAAAACTTTATGTAAGTTTTTAAGTGTAATTTAATTTAAGTGTAATAAAATAAAGAAATACATAAACAAAATTGATAAATTATTACAAGAAAGTGAACGTATGAAATTAAACTTCCCCAGCATAATACTCCATTCATCAATTTCAAACTTTCAACAGTCCATTTAAAACTTTCATCGCGGTTATTCGTTTCTAAGTTTCTGTCTTGCACTAAGAATTTGTGCCGTGGAAAAAGTGAATAGCTTCTTACTTCTTAACCTCCCTTCACAAAGTTTCTTTCAATTTTTTATTCACGATCGAATAACTCGTAAGTGTGAGACTATAGAGAAACCTTTTTTTTATATTTTTGGACGTCCCTATTGTGAAATGTTATCTAATATTTTATTTCAGTGGAATGAAAGAGATGCATTGAACGAAAGTGATCATCAGTAGTAAACTTTGATATCTACAAATGGGAATAATAAAATCAATTGTATTTCACACGATTCGGTGTTTCATCCCAAACTATACTAGTTCGAAGAAGAAAAGAATTCTTATTTGTTATATCTCAGTTATTTTTATATTTCTATTCGCTATTCTTAGAATATAAATCTCAGTCAATTTTTTCTTGCTTCATGGTAACGTGGAGGAAGAAAATATAATATCGCGATTGGATTACAATGAATTGCAAAAGAAGACGTGTAGAGTAATTTATCTTTCTTTAATTAAATCCACATTTTCTGATTCAGACCATAACATTTTTTTTTTCATTTTGCACTATTAGAAATCTCTGGAGTGACATTGTAAATAAATATTATTTGAAATGTGAAACTGGGTGGTTCATAATATATTAACTGCAGTAGACAGTATTCTGCCGTACATCCAGTGAAGTAGAAAGTCGAGTGAAAAATATATAATCTAGTAGAGCACATGGAAAGAATCAATTGCGAAGAAAACTCGAGAAAAATCCCATTATGTGGAAATTTGATACGTATTCGAGTGAGCAACCGTCCTCTCCTTTTTCACTCGAGTTTGGATATAATCGGCGCATTTATCCAACATCACATTTTCAAGAAATTTTTCAGCGTTATTGTAAATATTAGTCAAAAAATTTTATTTAAACTGCAGCTTTAGACAAACTTCCTATTTATTCATTACTTGCTAATTTTATATAAATGATGGAAAATCAAATCCCTTTTGTGAAAAAAAAGGTTCTAAAACGTCTTACTTTTGATAGAAACATTAATAACAAAAGCTCAACTAAAAAAACGTAATTCGAACTTCAGTAGAATACAGCATCAAAAAATACGCAAGGGGAACTAAATTACGAAGTATAGTATATTGCGAGCAGAGGTGTTCTTAGTCGAAGAACTTCGTCGCTCAGTTATGAGTGTAGGATACCACGATAAAAAAAAGTGCTATTAATAGTTGTATCCTTCTCTACTTGGTCGGTACTCGACCTTTCTAAATGATACTTTTCACTCCCTGAGGATCGGAAAAGACAGTTGTAGAAATTGTTGGCAGCAATTAGTGGTTTTCAGGAAACACTGAAAAGGGAGTTTGAGAAGTGTCCTACTTAGACAGAAGATCTTCTTCAGCATTAAGCTTTAAACTCCATAAGACACTTACTGTGAACTTTCCCCCTAGAATCTAATCTGCGTCCTTACAATTCAAGAGCATGTATCCTGTACCAAAAACTAAAGTTCTGATTATAGAACCTCGAACTCGAATTTTAGAATCAGGAACTTCTGAATTTTTCATAAAGCAAGGAAATGGCAATAAATATATTTTATCAATTTCGCTGGAATAAAACTTTTCCATAAAACAGAATTGGTACGTTTGAAGCTTGGGTTTCCACTTGCTCATGCTACAAATTTTATTATTATCCAATTCTTATTCTTGAAGTAGATTGCGATTTTCTTTTCTGCAGTCTTGAAATAAAAATTACGTATGAATTGGAAATAAGCTATACTCATTGTTTAAATAGGAGAAGTTTAATGGATTTAGGGCTTTCTACTTTAGATAGTTGTCTGTAGAAATTTTCGCAAACACCATTGCGAGTAAGTAGGGTTGATGACGCATAATCCAGCAAATCCTGGATAAATCTTCTCATTCGAGAAATTGAGGAACGGTTCAGGTCTGGAAATGTTCCATGAAATCTCCTTCAAAGCGAAGATAAGAGAGTTTATCTTAACTTGGTATAAGCTCCATGTACATAAAAGTGATTTATTTTTAGTGCGAGAAAATAAATTACTATTAAATTATTATTAAGTATACTAAAGAAAATGCAAATGTTTGATATTCAAAAACCACCAAAATCTGAAAGGAAAATTATAGGTCACCGATAACTCAACCTCAGTCTTTAGCGTGTATAATGCCTATTGATTCTATCTCCAAGATTAAAGCTACTTTTTTGTTTGAAATTTCATCTTGTCAACGCAGGACTTTCCTCCACCATAGACATATTATATAAGTTTTCAATTACATTTATTTGTTTTACAATCACAATTTATTTCACTTGATATAAAAAAATGTTGGTTGAAGTTCGAGAAGAATTGTAATTTATAAAATACAATTAGTACCACCCCCATTACATTTTTCAATTATACTCTTTTTATATTTGACACAATCGGGACAAACGAAGTCAAAGGTGTGGAAATATCATTTTTATTTCTATTTCTCGGACATAAAGAATTTTAAATGAATTTTTCGAAAACATTAAGCGCACAATACGCTTTGCAATTAAGACAAATAATTAAATCTCACGACTGGTTTGTGCTTTGCGGTGAATATAGTGCAAAACGTGACGCAAAGCAATTAACAGGCCGCATGAGTGTAACTCTCGTAAAAAGCCCTTACCCGAAAATTATGCATGTTGCTACCTTTTTCCAGGAAATAACGTTGTTCAAAAAAATGCTTAGTTTAAATTTATCTCCCAAGAGCCAGTACTTATGTTGGCAGACATTTTATTCTACAGCTTCTCAGTTATTAGCCCAATAAATTCCCGTATTTATGAAAAGTTTTCTGCAGTCATTATCTTCAGGGTGGAGGAAACTGGACTTCTAATGATCAGACATCATCAACCTCAGAAAGTTCTCGCACTCTTTCGACTAATCACAGATTCGATAGCCCGTTTCCATCATGATCTATTAATCTTCATTTTTTCGTATAAAAAACAACGATGACATTATTTATCAGTGCTGCAGGGCGTGCTAGTACATTAATCACACGAGTTTCTAAGCTCTTCAAGATAGGAGTGGGACTTCATTGTCGAAGGAAGCGAAGCT
>JAUESI010000015.1:2618300-2636736 GCA_032275145.1 Synergus laeviventris | reverse complement strand
CTTAATTAAAAAAGATCTGTTGAATTAAAAACATTCGAGTTAGAATATAACTTGACACATTTTCAAAAACATTCTTGACTAGAATGACGAATGGTTGTTTTAAAAGCACACAACAATTTTATGAGATTTACGAGATACAGTAACTTAAGGTTGGCTTTATAGTGCGTCTCTGACTTATAGAGATAATAACGTGTGCCCCTTGAAGCCTCAGCTTCCGTTTTCATCCCTGAAAGTGAGGATGTGTTGGAGTGGGAACTTAGCATCATGATAGAACGACAGAAGACAGCGTTAGATCGTAAAATGTAGGAACCAGCTGGTTTATGATCTGACTTCCTCTCAAGTTCCTGCCAAGTCGACACGACCAGGAATTCACGAATAATGCTCAGATATCAACTAGGTGCTGTGCAATGTGCACGCTTGCCAGGGCTTATGTTCCACCCGCCCTACACTGATTCCATATTCAATGTCCAACATTAATTAATTTCATTCAAATTTCCCGAATTTTTCATTAAAATAATCATTATATAAAAAATTAACTCAATTTAAGACAATTAAGTTTTAAATTATAATTTTACTGAACATTAATTTAATATAATATGTCGAAGTTTAGTGCCTTCCAATTTCACATATTTTTGTACGGGTCGTCGAAGACATCTTCATTAGATTCTGTTTATAACTTATAAATCACGTGGCTGGGTGATATCGGAGACGGGATTTGGAATTTGATTAGATATTAACGATCTTTGACCTTTAATGAAATTTCATTAATAGAGCAGTTTTAATTAAATATAGGACAAGTTTTTATGGTTATACAAGTTGGAAGATTTCTTTGGTTTCCAATTTTATAAAATACTTTAGTGGCATACATTTTTCCCAGAAAGAGGATTCAGAAATCCTTTATTATTTTCTAAAAGCTCTTCTTACAATAAAATATGTAGTGCGGAAATGGATTTTTCAGCATTGAGTTTACTCAACGATTTCTTATAATCCAAGATTCGGTATTTGCCATGAGCTTATTACGACTTTCTATCGAGCTTCCACCTTTACGTTTTTCCCATCACGTTCATTTAATATAGCTGTACGTATTACTCCAAATGAAAACTGCTATTATCGTCAACCGTTGATTGGTTTCAAGAAATAATGTTTCTCTTTCTATAAAGAGGCTATAAATGGATGATTTTTTATAGAGACGGTACGATTTTCTATATTAGATTTAATTTAATTGAATTAAAAATTCGAAAAGGCTTTAAAAAAATGTTTATATTGCACTTAAAACTTGTAATAAAATTGGCTCTGCACAAGAAAGATAAACATATATAGATAATTGTTAACATAAAAATTGTTTGCATCAAAAATTTGTATGTTCGTAACAAAAAATGTTTATTTAGGAGATAAGGATGTAATAACAGAGCACGTGAACAAATAAATGCACCTATAGGTGGCGAGGTAGCATGTCAGTCAATATTGTTCCTCCGGAATAGAATGTCAAAGCCTTAAGCGAAGTACGTCGCGCTTTGATCAGACTGGTGGGTTATCATGGTTTTAGAGTCATTAAATAATTAGGAATTTGTAAAGTGGTCAAGTAACATATAATCGAATTATCAACTCTTACTTCAATAAAGGTGCAATTATATAGTTTCAAATTAGAATGCAATTTTCAAATTCCTCAACTAGCATGTTCCATGAATTACACTCGCCAAGTTTTCGTCATCAGAATTGCATTCATACTGAAGTGTTAACGACGAAACTTATAAAGATCGTTACCATGTAGCCTGCTTAACGAAGCGATTTGGTTATTGCCACAAATGCACTTGGGGTAAACCAAGTTGATCGTGTCTCTCCTAGATATTATATAAGTTATAAGCCTCAGCTGTAGGAAAAGATTATATGACTTCTAAATTCTAAAGCCTTCCCCATTTAAAACAAATAAATAATTGAATGATATACTATACTTTCGGATCTAATTTATCAAGTCACATATCAAACAATCGAATGTAAGTTCATCTTTCCTTTATCTTTACTTTTACTCTTCAAAGTATCATCTCACTCAGCCGAGTGACGAAGGTTCGTGTATAGGGAGTAAAGGGGCAAAAAGCGAACGTAAGCAGACTCTTCGTTTCGAAATAAGGTCGCTTATTTCAAAAGGAGATTAACTGGATTTTGTAAGGATCGAGCGTCTTTCAGTAAAAAAAGAAGCCCTAGTTCACAATATATATATATACCGTTTCTCACGTAATCACCGAAAAATATTTCGTAGGTGGAACCAATCTTCATTATCTCTACCACGAAACAATTTTTCACTTCTTCTGCGACCTGAATAATTTGTCATTTCGACCCTAAACAAGCGACTATGTTTTTTTATAACGTATTATTCAACAAGCTAAAGAGAAATACATTGTTGCAGTTTAAAAATGCGATTTATCTATATATTTTTCAATTTCATAAGAAAAATTCATAAACTACGATAACTTTCAATTTTAATGCATTTCAATTTGTGTATGTTTGCTTGCGGAATTTTTCTTGCTTACTTAGGCCTTGTTTTCATTTGCTTGTTTGAATTTCATTCAAGTGTACATCCCTGCACTTAAAAATGTCAGTGAAGAATGAATCGACTATTAAACTGACCTGTGCATCTATTGTAGTCAAATAGCAAATCAATCGATCACCCCGCATACACACACGCTTAATCGGATGACATTCGCGTCACTCGGTGGCTCAAAGCGGGTTACGTAGTTTCGTTGAGTTGTCGCTTCACCTGCCACATTTTATCACATTAATACGCCACGTAGATATTAAATACGCATATAACCGCGAGAAACTATAGAATTTCAACAAAATTTGATTTTACGCTTCGTCCTCTCCATTCGCAAACACGTGACAAATTACCTGTTTAATTACAAAGCCATATTATCTTCTTGCTACTACCGTAAAATTCATTACTAATAAAGGCATTCAGCATCCTTCTTGAAATATGTACTCAAATAGACGGAATATTTTTTAGATCGACAACGTATATAAAATTAGAAATTTTATTAATCATAAACCAGTTTAGTTTTTTCAGCAAAACACTCTCATTCCTACTTTTATTTGATGTTTTCAATTATATGTATATTTTTTATACGGACTTGAATAAAAAGCTTTGCGAAATTTGTTATGTATCATAAATATTTATCGGCACTGGAATTGAATGGATCATGAAACTGAAATTGATTGACTTTGGAGATCTGCTTGAAATATTTTAAGCACCTTTCTTTAACGGGAATATTAAAAAATCGACTTTAATATTTTAAGTTTTATGAGGTTGTAAAATGTATGGAAAATATCATACACATTTTGAACAAACTAATAAAAAGACGCCATTCAGGAATAAATATAATTTCAATTAAAAATGATTTATTAAACAGTTTCAATTGTCATATAGATTTTTAATACACAAGAAACTAATTTTATGAGAGAAATAGAGTGTTGAAACCGATAAAATCTCATCAGATATTGGAAGTAAAATAATCGATAATTCGAATGGAAGTTAGGCAATTTCATAAGCTTGCATACAGTTTCATAGGTAATTTAAAATCTGCCCTGGGAAGTTGAATACATACTTTATTTGATCAGTTTAGAGGATTTTTATACCTACAAGATTGATTGATGATATCATATAGGTCAAATAAATAGTCAGTGAAGAAGAAAAACGGATGAGTCAGTGTTTTTATGTTTAAAGAAGCCAATTTTTTTTTCCCATATCGAATTTTCGTTCACTGATCAACTAATTTTAATTGATTAATTGACCTTAATTGACATTTAACTACTTTTTTATTTAATTAAATGATAAATTCGATTGAAAGAAAACCTTATTTCATAAGATGCATTAAGTTTTTCAAAGAGTCTCTTCCTTCCATATAATTCAAGGATAAATACATAAACTCTCGAATTTCTCGTGAACTATTTCAGTAAAATTTTAGAAATTACGTAATTATTCTCTTTTCATTAGTGAAATTCGTAATAAAATACGTCAAAAATATCGCTCCGGCTCATTCATTGTGTGTCAGATTACTTCTGAATTATAGTATTTGCACGGGAATTCATTTGATTTCTACTCTGAATTTGTAACGAGATATTAATCAGTCTCTCTTGTGTTACAATTTAAAATTTTATTGAAAACCTCAATCGATATGTGGCAATGAGATAAAAATTTTATATATCAAAACTATAGAAAAATTAACTTTCTAAACATATTTAAGATGAAACTGAACTTTGATGAAAAGAAAGAATAAGAAACTGCTCTTATTTAATTCGAAATTTACAACCTCTGAGACTGTAAAATTATTCCCTACCAACTTTATCGCGAAAGTTCCTCTCTCCTTTGATTTGATCGAGAATGGGACGGATTCAGCCTTTATCAAGTTAGGCCTCTAACTGTTTCTAACAAATGACTGTCCTTTCGCAAGCTCCTTTCTCGATAGCAAAACAACAAGTTGGGAATTGTAGGTCTGTTTTGTTTCTGGAAATCTATACCAAGGAAGTTCTTGGCAATTCTAATTTAAGGGGAATGGCGAGAGTTGGAATATTATGCACTTGGACTGACGAATTTAAATGACATTCCACCAAGTACATCCCTTTAAAGACGTAGCTTAATTAGTTAACCATTATTAATAGAAATTTGTACCTTACAATTTTGATTTAATTAAGACGGTATTTATTCTAACTTTAACCTGGGAATTTAATAAGGAGTTCATATTGAAATATTAAACAAAAAGGTCATGCTCTCTAACCGGTAATTAATAATAGGCTTCTCATCGACAGGGATTGAAAGTCTGCGGAAATATAGAAGCCTAAGAGAGCGAACTATAAACCCCTTCCCATTATCGACATATCCTATATTAAGCTTTCGGTTCCAGTCGACGAGTGGCCAGTATTAATTATATTCGGATCGCAGTTTCAATTAAAATACACTGCTCTTTCCATTATTTTATCTTCGCGTCTGCTGCAACGCTTCCTGCATGTGCTACATCCTCATTTCTTTGAATATACAAATATGTATAATAATATAGAAATTAAATTATCTCTAATAATATTATTCTCTATAAATATTTATAAAAATTAATTACTTATATTTAGTTACCATAATTCTACTTTCTAATATCGTCTTACAGAATAACAAAACTTTAAGAGCTTTAAGTCCGAACCTTTGAAGTAAAATTGCATTTAGATTTACTTTGACAATAATAATGGTTCGACTAATATATTTTCCAATTAAAAATGAGAAATTTTAGGTAAGATTCTCTAACAAATGTCAGAGTGCGGTCCTGAGAGGTTCAAATTATGAAGTTTACGATGGGATATTATTGTCAAGTCGCCGTTAGTTTCTAAACAGAACTGGGACGAGAAATTGCTGAAGGCAAGGGCGAGTTACATTAATAAGGGGACGTTTAAGAAGAAGGGATCATAATATAACCTGTAGCGTATGGTGTACCTAGATATATAGAGCGAACAAAAAGTGTTTATACCATATAATGTAAATTTACCCAGAATTGTCTAAATTAACAGATAAATTGTTACATAAAAGAAAACCATTTTCCCAAATGTTTCATCAGCAAAATTTTTCGCAAAAATAACGTGAAAATTGTGCACGGGCAATGTAGACAGGATTGAAAGGATATGCATGCAACTTTCTATTTTCTTTGGATATTAATGAAGACCATTTAATGGATAAAAGCCAGGGCTGTTACTTCAACTCTTATGGAGATTTATTGTGGTCATAATAGCAACCAGTAGAAATTTCGTGTTGTCAACTAACTTTAACGAGGACTATAACTTTTTTCACGAGCAGATAATGGTATCTGAAAGCGGATTCACGTAACTCCCGAGTCTTCACTGTTATTTAAAACCCAGATAGCAAAAATTTCACTGATGTACTCGACCGTCAACCTGTCTAAAACATTCCTACCTTCCTGAATTAATTTTTCACAACACGTAACTCGAACTATTATTCCGGAAATAATTGCGTCTAAATTAATAATAATCAGATATAATACAATTAACACATGTGTGGAGTTTATCCATTTCATTTATTATCTTTGATAAAACTGTTGACAAATGAGCGTTCACGAACCTCCATTTCTTATGTCTAATGATACTTGATTTCGATTATGAGTAGAGCATTAACTTTCCATAATGTAGCTGTAGCCGTAGACATAGTAAATGGGTTGTTATTTGGCCAATCTCTTCCGTGAACATAAATTTGACTAAGTTAAACTATAAGATTCAAAAGAGAATTTAAAAATGGTATTTCGAGATTATTTAAAATATTAAATTAATATAATAGTTTTTTTATCATTTCAATGCGACCTAACGATAATTAATGATGAAGTTGAGAAATAAGTAGTTCTTTTATTAATTGCCAGATAAAGTAAATGATGCAAATAATCCGCGTAACTCTTTGACTGAAAGGGGTACTTTAGATAACGTACTTTTTGGAGAATTTGTGAAGAGCGCTTCTCTCGAGTTAGATAAGAATTTTCCAATCAAGATTCCAATAAGTGAGACTCTGGGAGTATCAATCACGAAAAACCATTCTCCGAAGTGTACATCTGATTTTGCATTACAGTTAATTAGAATTCTGTACTCATTCCCTTCTGCCTTACTGCACAATTCTTGAATATATTTGAAGCCATTGAATAGCGTTAATTGAAAACCGTCTCGACTTGAAACCTACAAACGAGACTTAACTAATTAGAATTTCGGGAAAAAGTTGAGGCAATTATTCAGTCAATTTGAAACTTGTCTTGGAACTTTTTTATTATCCGGTGCAGTCTTGACCCTAAACGACGATTTCAAATGTTTCATTATAAAATGCTAAAATTTATGACTACGAAGAAAGCTTTCTTTTTCTGGCCAATTTTCACAAAGCCGAATGGAAAAGAAAGTTCAATTTTCTGGTTGCCACATTACGCAACATACATTATTCGTAAAGAGATGGTCTTATCTATATTGAAGCGTGAATGAAATTTTATATCTATGTAAGATGAGAGCATATTGGTAAAATGATGTCCCTAAAGGTACATAATGCTCCAGGCGATTTCTAGTTCGTAAGTGAGGTCTTTATATTTCCAGAATTGTATCCTATTGCATCTTCTTTATCTTTATCTCTTTATCTTCTTTCTATGATTTTGCATATTTTACTCTAAACAAGGCATTACTTTCTCTGATTAAAAACCATCAGTTATAATTAATTTCGTCAATGAAGGTGAGACTTTTTTCGATTCTAAGTTCCACTAAAAGGCATCAATGGGGTGGAAGTGAAAAAGATATCCAACGTGAATTACGAGCCACGAACATACTAACCCTTCTGTGATCCTATGTGTTAAATCTTTCTACTACTTTCACATGAATAAAAGGCACTTCTCATTCCAAAAAGTATGTTAAAAAAACGTTATGAAAGAACATTTGGTTATGAAGACTTATTCTTCAGAAAATTATCAGACAGAGAAGGTCAAGTAAGAGTTGGACTACAATATCTGTAAACATAAAATTCTATTTATCCTGTATAGACACAAAAGGTTTAGAACATTCCAAGGAAGGTTCAGGGAATATTCCTGGGAGGTGCTAATTGTATAATTAATATACTAATTAAAATAAAACAGTCTTAACTAAACTTGACTTTCCGGGAAAGTTTCCGCCCAATATTCCCTGAAGTTTCAATTTTGTGATTCCTGAACTATAATAGTTTTATATTGCACTGCTCGCACTAATTATGTCGTCTTGGAATTGTATGTTTTCCACTAAATCTCTCTCTATATACATGCATATATGTACTATATGTCTCTATGTAGAATCAGAGACGAGCATTCAGCTGTTCAAATAATCCTACCCTCAACTGAAAATCGTCTTTAGCGTAAAGCAATTTGGTTGTACGCGATATTCATGCTTATTGAGTTTGATCTTCTCTAATTGGTCGTGAAATTATGCTATTCTTGGAACTTAAGAAGTATCATTAAAGATTACATATTCGAATTAAAAATATAGTTAGTCTTGAAATAATTAAGTTTGGAAGTTGTATTATATCTAAATTCAAAAATTCCTTGTCAGAAAAATTTCAAATGGAAAATATGATTTAAGAAACTTTGTTTTTAGATTTTAAAACTTCGATGTCGGAATCTTGCCAGAAACTGAAGGTTTAAAGTTTGAAAGTTTATAAGTTGGAAAACTTTCGTCTCGGAAGCTTTCTAAATCTCAAGACTGTATATAGTTGAAAACTTTATAAATAGAGAAATAAAATTCTTTTGAACTTGGGAAGTCTACATATAAATCCGTTAATTTTTAAATTTGAAATTTGGAACTTTACAGTCTATAATTGAAAGGTTATTTATATCTACTAAATTGAACTAATTTTTTTAAATTCTCATTTGAAGGAAACTTAGATTTAACGATTCTGTACCTTTACGTAAAAGTATGACAGGAAAAAAACCGTAATTTTTTCGTAAGAATTTTTTTATCTGGATCTTCATGCATTCATAAAACAGTTTATTTCAATAAAAAAACATCTGACCTTTTTGAGGGTTTCAACTAAATTCGATTACTAGAAAGGAAATTAACGGCAGGAAACCAATACAATAAGAAAATCGATACTTTGCAAAGTTCGCATGTGAAGGTTTCTCAAAGTTCTCGTTCCGTCACTTTGTCACGGTCAGGGTACGCGAAGAAGTCCACAAGTAGCACAAAAGGTTTATATAGTTGCGAGGTAATGTGATATGTTAGAAGTTACGTTCTTTGCAAGTCCACAAATCTAAGAGCAAATAGTGTTTGGGAGCATGCACCATACGAGAAAAATATGAGAAATGAAACCACAGGATGCAAACTCTTAGATCTACACCGTCGTAAACTTGAAAAAGGAAATTGTTCCTTGAAACTAGTAAGTAATGTTCCAGTAACTTTTAAATGAATCTGCATGCTTGCTATTTAGCATTTCTACAATAAAAAAAATAAATTACAAAGTATTTCGGAATTCTAAATTTGAGTTTAAATTCTAATTTGGACTGAAAAGTATAAAGATTATGAAGTGTTTACAGGTTTAAAGGTTTTAAACAATAAAATTTTAACTGTAAGAGGGACATTAAAAAAATATTGATAAAATTTGCTTGATTTTAGACAAAATATATTCCTCACATAAAAGTCCGTAAGCGTGAATAAATGCTGTGATTTGTCACCCGGTACATTAATATAAAAGCAAGCAAAACACCCCTATTTGTCTTGCAGCGTCTAATACACTAGAATCTTGCCAGTTCGTTTCCAGAATCGTGGAGCATAATTATATATATATATATTTTCTCTTATAACAAATAACAGAACTATGCACAAGTACGAAAACGCCAGTTCCACCTGCGAATCATTATTCATACAGGATCTATTCGTTTCTATTTTCTCCATTTAATTTCAAATTTATATTTTTCCCTTCAATTTCACGGATTCAACCTAGTAATTTTTTTCCAATTTTATTTAATAAAAAAACATTATTCGCTAGGCGTGCTGAAAAGATGAATGATGCGAAGATCATGACGCTATATGGTATATAAATGATGCTATAGAAACAAAATTTCATGAAATGTAATATTTATATTATTCGAGTACACGAATTTTCAGAAAAAAGTTTAATATTAGGTTACAAAACCCTATTATTCAAACAAGCATCGATAAATAAAATATGTTCAGATAACAGTGACGATAATAAAACCGAAAAGTCGATAGGGAAAAATATGAATGGGCTGTTGCAACAAAAACCCTGCTTCCGATTCTGCGAGCAAAAGATAGAGATTTAAAGATATATTCCAAAAGAGGATCAATAAATCAAATCAAGTAAAACGAAATAAATTGCCTTTGAATCTTTCATAAATCTATATTTTAGATCGCTTCATGACAAGTTGCACGAGAGATTAACGACTTTAAATACAGGTGAATCGCCTATATAAAATTGAATACATAAATAAACAAGTGGAATATAATAAGTAAAAAAACTCTATTCTATATGCTTTTTTTCATATTACGGTGAGTATTATAAATTTGCACGAGTCACTTCAAAATATTTGGAAAGCCTGAAACTAATGGCTGTTATTCATTTCAGAGAATAATAATTTTTAAGCGTGCTCCTAAAAGTTAGTACATTCATATTTTCCAGTTATGAAAATATACAATGCCGGTACTCTATCCTCAAATATTTGAATATCTAAAATATTGAAATACTCTTCTCATAGTTTAATACCAAGTACTATTTAATATCCACTTTAATCGGTGCATACAATTTAATGACGTAAAACGTAGTCATGAAGATCGCAATATTTCCCCATTTTTAAAAAGTATAGGACAATCAAATTGTAGACTCATGCCATCGCCCATGACGATATTTTTCGTATTATACATAAAGGAAGTCGCAGAGCGGAATTTTACATTGTGCACTTTAAAAAATAAGCTGTTTTTTGTAGCCACGGAGTATATTTTTAAGATCAGATGCATACTTAAAAAAATATTGTGAATGTCTACTAGTAATATTATGAAAAACAGCTACCACCTAAGTACGTTGAACATGAGGAGGGAAAATGTATTCAACATTTACGAGCCTCACATAAACGACGAATATATGCGATAGAGCGGAGAAGTGATTGCGGATGTCGTTTGAAATATGAGCGTGAATTTATTTCATGATGGTATAATTATTTATAATAGTCACAATTGATGACTAATAATGCCAAAAAGATATATATAATATAATCGACACTTCTATGAGTACAAATGTTGAATTTTTTATTTTATTTCTAAAACATATGGAATATCACATGCAAAAGGTATAAAACAAATGTACTTTTCTCTAAAAATGTCCATGATTGGGTGTCAACCAAATGAAAACGTCTGTAAAGTATTACCAGTGGTTTCAAGTCATGTTTCGTCAAGTATTCAAATCCTTTCTTTTGTATTCTAAGCCACGTGTGGAGAAGGAAAAATTCGAAAGGAATTCAATTTCGCTTCCGGGTTAAGTCGCCTCTCCAGGCAACCGAATTCCTTTTGTGAAAAAGTACTATCAAGTTCCATAGCCTCAAGCACACACGCTTCCGTGAATCACAAGGTGCACCTGTATTATGGATAATTTTATTCGTTCTTACCCGATATTAAAATTATTCATTTAATTGCACAATGAATATATCCAAATCCTTTACGTCTAACATAAAAGAAAATTCATCCTTATCGAAAATTTTATGCTAAGTGAAGTGCATAATTTAAAAATAATAAGCCAAGTTTGCAATACATTTTCAGTAAAGAAATTCCAAATTTTAATTGAAATAGATACATTAACAGAAAGGTATTTTATGTTTAGCCTCAACGTGAACCAGAATGGGAAATGTATTTCTTTTGATCATTTACAGTCCTATTTGGACAAATAGGTCTAAGGAAGATTGCAGGCTTTTTTAAAGAAAGGTTCACATAATCGATTGCCATTTCGAGATTGGATGTAGACATTTCTCTAATATAGGTTTCCATGTTTCAACTTGGCAAAACCGGCTATATAATTTTGAACACTAAAGATAAAAGTGCAGCTATTTTACACGTAATCTGATTAGTATAAAAATATTCAGGGAAATAGGACAAATGAACCTATTAAATAAAATTTTACGTTAAAAATATCAAGACGGAATCATAATTTTCAGGTAAATTTAAAATGCCACCAATTAATGAAAATACTTAAAAAAAAAAAAAAGAAGAGAGAAGAGAGGAACGAACTTGATGAAAACAACCTAAAACCACTGAAATGATTTAACAAAACTGTGTTTGTTCTGGGCAATATTTTAGGAAAGTAAATAAACTCTCGATGGGAAAAGAGAAGCGACGATATTACTCGAGTAATATTCAAATTGCTCGAGGTGAATACAACGACGATCCAAACCACAAATTTCGGACATATAGAACCAGTATATAAAATTAACTTAAAGCGGATATCACCGGAATTTTAGAAATTATAAATTGAATCCGTTGCAAGGAAAACATAAAATTGTGGTCAAATTTTGAAAATTAAGAGAAAAGCACAAATGTGTGCCAGTATATGAAACTTTATTATTCAAATATTGCAGATTATTCTACGGTCTGGAGAAATAAATTGTTATAATTATTCATAAGATTTTACTTGAAAAATAACTATAATCTGTAGAAAGATATTTATAGATTAAGAGACCTGATTTTTCTCATTTAGAAGAATATGTCTTGATTACCACTGCTTTTGCACGCTAATGCCCTATTTCCGCCCTCCAATTTTAAGAAACAGAAGGGACGATTTTATGAACGATCGGTGTTTAACGTAAACGAAATATTCAGATTTTTTTATTGCAGATTAGTTTCAACAACTGTAACAGTTTCAAGAAGCAAATTCGCTTGAACTCGTAATAGCCCAGTGACTTGTAATGAGGAAAGAACAAAAATAAAAATAATTTTAAAAGTCAATCTTGAGAAAAAAAAGAAAAGTAGGCTCTTTTGTGCACTTTACTCAGCCAACAAAGGGAGACCTTGAGTTGGTCTTTTTTTTTTATCATACCAAGGGAAAGACTTTTAAATGACTTTTATCTTTAAGTAGAACCACATTTTTATACAATATTTTAGAGAAATCTAAAATGGAAACGCATTTTTCTTTTGTACTGTGTTTTACTGTGAATATTAAAAAGGAAAAACAAAAATAAAACAGTGTATACAATAAAATATTTTATTCAGCCCTTTCTTTATGTTTGGTGACAAAAACGAACACCCACGAGCGACAAATCTGTGGGTCTTAAGACCTTTTCCCAAATGAGGTTTTCGACCTTCAGCTGTCTCACAGAGGATTTACATGCCCTTCACAGATTGTAAATTGTATGAAACTTTCAATATTCACAAACCCCTCTTGAAAATTATGCGATTTTCTCTCCTTCACCATTTTCACGCATTGAAATTTAAAAAACAGAAGGAAGATTTTCTCTCATTTTCTAGTGTTCGTTTTTATGGAGTTCAATAAATTGGCATTTCCATAAAGAATAGTTTTACGTATATTTTTTCAATATTCATTCTTTTGAATTAGCACAATTTGCAGGAAGGGAAAAATATCTGAAATTATTAGAGTGTAAATGAATCTATAAAAAAAGAAAGAGAATTACTTTGAAATGGTCTTCTTCTACTCGATGTTTTAGAAGTTTTTAAATTAAATTTTTCTTTGATAATTTTTAATCAAATAAAAAAATTCACTGTCTTTCATTTAAATATTACATTTATTTGTAAAGAATTTCTTGATTTAATTTAAAATCCCTTTTCTGAAAACAGATGCGAAATTCAAAATGATATTATCTTACTTTTTATTTTTTTAAATGTTTTAAAAATATTTTAATAATATTAATGTACAATCTTTACATAGCTTCACTGTTCTCAAGCTTCTACCTTTATCCTTGAAACACTCTTCATTACAAATTCATACTCCAGAATAGAAATGAGAATTTCTTCAAGTGAGATAACCATATTATGTTCATGGTATAGTAATTTTACTCCTAAAGAATTTTAAACTAGAGTAATTTTTGAATATGTTAGTAAATATTAAATCGAAAAATAAAAATTGTTACAATAAAATGTAAAAATCAAATTATCTATAAAGACGTCCGGAATGCTGAATGTTGAAAAAATAAGGGGGTGGAAACTTAAATCATGGAAACATATCATAAATATCTTCCTTTTCGCCTAGATAAATATAAATTGAAATCCTTTATTATCAATTTTAAAGACTCCCTTTAAAAAAAATATATAAAGCGAAAAAAAAAATAGTAAAGCTAATAATTAACTATTATTATGTTTAAAGCTAAAAAAGATGGTCAATTTCAATTACTGCGTAAAGTTCCTAATGTTATTAAGACCTAAGTAAGAGATAAGAGATCAACATCAGAGTGCAAAAGGACCATAGGGAAAACCGCCAAATGTGCAAGCGAATTGGAATTTCAATCTAAGACATTTCCTTCACAAACCTCCCCCTTACCAATGAAAAAAAAACAGGGGAACTTCCTTTTCATTAATAATTCATATTTCAATATTTATTAGGCCCAGCGAGATCTTTCTTAACAGAGGGTGGCTCTTAAATCGGTTTTATAAATTCAAGAAATAAGGTATATTTACGTCTGAAATTAACGTAGTGAAAAACATTACCCAAGAACCACATTAGATGTTCAGCAGACTGAAATATTTATTACCATTAATGTCACTAAAAATAACTTTTTGTGATAAAAACAATCTTCCACTGAGTGCGTGGCTTATGGAAATATGTTTAATATTTAAATTAAGATAGAAATGCCTGGTAATTATTCGATTGAGATTAACAGGTACAATGAACTGAATTCCCACATATATTTATCATACACAATATCATACGCAATTGTCGAAATAGTGATATTTATAGAAACCTAATTGATTGGGGTTCTCATCTATCTGGACAAGAGCTTTTAGCTTCTATTTGCATGTTAAAAGCTCGATGGAAGTGTTTTGGGGCAGGTAGTAGACAAGCAATATCATCCTATCGCCAGAGGGTGGAGGAGTTTAGATGTAGTAGTAGCAGTAAAGTTTGAAGAGGGGGTGAGAGAGAGGGGGAGGAGGTGGTCCATCCAGTAATAAATCATATTATCTGGGAGAATTCACGCTATAACATTGCACCAGTCCTGTCACGAACTTCGCAAACATTTCAACTGGTATACGCATATATAAGAGGGTGGAAGAGTATCCCAAAACGATGTGAGCATTCATATTCAAAAATATTCCACTATTTCGAAAAGAGAAGTACGAAAGTCAATAACTAATTCAGAAATTAATATAAAACAGTGCCTACTTGTCTACGCTGTGAAATTTTTTGAAAAAGTTAAGATTAAAAATCAGTCATTTTCAATTCGAGTAGAGAGAAAAATGCAGAGCATTGACATGGCTTCCACGTAACTGGAGAATTCATTTCAACGACAAGTCTACCAAGAGGTGAGGAATTGCGTCTGCCCACGCTTTCGATTTTCTAATAAGAAATTCCGTGCTAGAGAAGACGGTTGGTACTTCAAATGAGTGAACTTCAGATATATTTAAATTTCTCACACCCTTTTTAAACAAATCTCCACTCAGTTTCAAAAATAAGATTTTATAAACATTTTATATTCTTCAATTAGTTTCATACTTACCAATTATTTAGACAGTATATTTTGAAAATAATAAAAAGATGCAGCTAGTAAATATGTTACAATGATTCTTGTATTCAATGTTCTTTCCTTTGTAAATAAAGTGCAATGTCATAAAATCATGCCTTTTGTAGAAACAAAGAATATTTCAAAATTTGAATATACCTTTTGTCAGACGTTCTTGCACATAAGTACACAATCCCTTGAGTAATTTCGCGCTGTGTTTGGCTCGAGCCATATACTCACGACTACTAGAAAGGGAACAATACGAAACAAAATATCTTTTTCTAGAGACGGAGGAATTTCTTTTGACAATTCTATAATTTCCCTAAAATGACAGCCTTCGACATCTTCAATCTTATTTATGTTTAATTTTATATTTTAAATTTTATCACTGAAGTATGCCGAATTGGAAAGAAGACTGGGGATTTTTCCACACAGAATTCCATAATGAAATTAAATATTCCTAATAATGTAATTAAAAACGCAAACATGGAGTCCATTTAGTTAATACTTGAATCCTTACTTTCTTTATTAATTTTACTATACTATTTAGTGGAACACAATTTATTCTAATTTTGTCTCTCCCGCTTGAGATTTCCCATTATGCACAATTTATTTGAATAGCATTGACAAACTCGATCCTATAGCTTAAAAGCTCAACTTTTAAACATCTGGCATTTGTCGACCCAGCGAGGCAACATTTTGAGTAACGTATATCGTTGTCGATAACTTTTATACCCTTTCAAATTTTCCTCATAGTATCGTCGATCGGGGAAATTTTTCCACTTCAAATCTGCATTGTAAATCGTTCAATTTCACCTTACTTTATCAATGGATTACATTAGCTCTGCAAGACAGGAATTAATGGTGTCACGCTTTAAACTCATCACTGATGGTGATGAAACTTTCTCATTGAATCTAATCTAATAAAATAATTTACTCATTTAATTTATAAATGAAACAACGCATAAATGGCTGACCATAATATTTTCTTTTCACTGAAACAAGTCTTTTCAGTAGAAACTGGACTTTATAGTCAGCCATTCCTAGTAGGAACTTCGAAAGTTTACTAAAATTATTATTTAATTTACTCTGAACGCTTATTGCTATTATAGAAAGAATTGTTAATAAAATACAACATAAATTCACGGACATGTCTAATTTTCCTGATTTGACAGCTCGGTAATAGCTTTACTCATATATTTTATGTTTATTTTTATAAAAGGAAAAAAAACATTCATTTAAATTTAATAAAGAATCCTATTCAATGATATTTTCTGCATATTTACTTAACTGATCAAAGAGGAAAATATATTCTCTAAAAAGAGCAAGTGGCGTATATTTCTCTTTCACTGAAAAAGTATTTTCCGCAGTAGAAAAGGAATATTGTGAACAGACATAAAATTCATATTTCTCCCTTTAAAGAAGCACTATTAGATAATAATAAAATCTCCAAATCTAAAAGTCTAATTTAACTTATCTGCAGATAATAAGTAATGACATCTGTAAAATAAAGTTTAAATATGTATAAAAAATGTGCTGCGAACAGATAGTAAAGTATAGATAGATACTAATTATTTTTCTCTTTAGTCGATCGTAACTTTACATAAATATATAATAGGGAATTAAACGATAGCGATTATAATGTCTGCAAATTTTATCGCGTTAAAAAAGAAAGCATGAGACTGATTTCCTGGCAAGATATTATTTCATAGTATTACGCTTCTTTAATTTATTTTACCCTTGTTTAATTCATCAACGTATACACCTCGTATTTCTTCTATTATGGTGACCAACTTTCATAGTATGATGAAGCATATTTATTACGGCGTTATCTACCGCAGTTAATCAACGCGCGGTGCATTTCCTTTCATATCTTTCGTAATTAATAAACTTACCGTCCGCAAAACTTGAGCTTATATATTTAAAGGATCAAAATTAATTCCAAGTTTAACAAATTATGGAGACTCACTTTGCAAAAAATGTTTACCCAAAATAATAAAAAATTTAGACATAGTTAGAAAATCATATTAATAGTTCCTACTATATGAGTCTGAAATTTTAAAGAGTAATAGTCAATTTAATTTTTCATGAAAAAGTAATGGAAACTAAATATTACTTTCCGGGTATTTGAAGAACGAAGAAGAACGTATCAGAAAAGTGGTATTTGTATACTCTTTCAGGAACAAAAATACTTTATAATCACAGAGAAGGTTTTACTTCGATCAGAATATGAAAGATCTTTTATTTACTCTCTTTGGCAATGTTTCTCCGAACAAGCGGCTTTTCATCTTATGACGAAAATCAGACATACATTTCAAGTTTTTAAAATAAAATTGTTGTAATGTTTTTGCTGCTATTTTCTTTTATATAAGAATGTCTTAATTTCAGATTATGCGTCCAAACAATATTTTCGCAAAAACCTAGGTATTCAATTTCACCTGTCTATAAAAAGTAGAATATGCGGACTTAATAAGCAAAATATATTTAAAAAATGCTCGAGCTTGTTCAAAATAACGTGCGAAACGAAAATCAATAAACTTTTGCATACAAAACTTTTTCATCTTGAACTTTCAAAGCAAGGAAGCACATGGAGTTGCCTCACTTCAGGCGTCGATCGCCGGTAATTTCATTAAACAGACCGCAATAATATCAACATTTTTCAAATGAATTTAAGATTTCGTGAAAGATTGATTTTGAATCTTATTGACGTGAAAATGTAAAAAGTATTAACTTTATGAAAGAAAATAATCTTATGATCATACTCTTTAATTATCACAATTATTATATTACGTTAAACTCGTAGTTCGCAAACCGGAAATGACATAATAAATTCTCTTCTAAGATTGCACACACTATCCGAATTTATTTTTTTTAATTTCAATCAAACCACTTCCTTTTTTTTCTATATATGGCGGCTTGCGTTAGAAGAGATAAATCACAAAACAGTCTTTTAAACAGAGGCTACCAATAAATCTTAATAGCAACCAGATGTGACATAAAAAGAAAGAACCACGTAATAAAAAATGTAATTTCCTTATATAATATATAAAAAGTCGATTGATTATACGTGGATCTATTTTAATTGAAACCGATTAATAATTCCGAATTTTTCGAAGAAAGAATAAATTTTCCTAAGGGCATGTGAAACTTAGAAAAATGATTGATTTTTTTGAGACTTGTTTTTATTTTGCTAACATTTTTTAGAACTTTTCCGAATTCATTTTTCGGAATTTAAA
>JAUESI010000015.1:2595572-2607155 GCA_032275145.1 Synergus laeviventris | reverse complement strand
TATGCCTTATATTTTCAATTTTTCATGGAAAGGAAAATTTTTTGGATTTCGTTCTATGGCGGACGTACATCCTTAAACATATTCCCCTTGAAATATAGTACAAAAAAACATTTTTTTTGAAAGTGGATTTTGTCAGCACTACAAACCTTTTGTTTTGTTTTTAGAGTGAAGGGTTTGGATAATAAATGCTTTTATTATCATATAAATACAACACACTAATTTAATTATATATGTGATTTCGGATTAAAGCGAGTTTTGAATTTGTTTATGAATATGAAAGAGTGAACAGCTCGGAAATAGATATGCGACCTGCTGGTTAAACTAATTATTCGAAAGACACGAACCAGGGTATACGTACACACCTCTGATCGTACTCTGGCTAGGATGGTTTTCGGCTCCTGACTTTATATCTAAGAAGGAATGCGGAAACTTAAGTGTTAGATTCCGATGTTGCCAAAAAGGTAGAGCCCGGAAATACTTCAAATTTGTATCTATTGCAAATACCCTGAGAATTTAGAAGGCTGCAAAAAAAAGGATTCCGAGTAGATATAAAATACTGAATTACGGGAAAGTATGCTAAAAATTTAAGTTTCTAAAGAAAATAAGAAATATGATTCGTTCGGTCGAAATCGTAATGAAATATGCAAATTCTTGAGAGCTTATAAAGAAGGACGTCTGTCCCTAACGCAAAGACACAACATAAAGCCGGCCCATTTGAACGAACATAGTTCAAAATTAGCTTCGGAAAGATACGAAAGATATTAAAAGTGTAAGAATAGAAACGAATATATGCTAAATTGAATAAGTAATACAATGAATAAAATACAAGTATATAAAATAATGTAAACTTGCTACAAAAAATAGATAGGTATCTTAAAAAATAATTTAAGCATCGTTGGATGATGAAATTGGCAGCGGGCATAATTTTGTCACACTGCGTTTGTAAAGTAAAGTATTCGTATGCACTGATACCACACGAATAATTTTATCTTCTCCGGGATGGACATCGACGATGCGACCAAGCTTCCAACTCATTGGTGGAAGATTGTCCTCCTTTAGGATCACTAGTGTTCCAATTTTGACAGAATCCTGTGGACTAGTTGTTTGCCACTTGCTTCGGTTGATCATATGGTTCAGGTACTGTTTGTGCCATCGAGACCAAAAATTTTGCCTCATGAATTGCACGTGTTGCCAGGCTGAAAAGCGTCCTTCAGGAATGTCACGCAATTCTTCCTGTGGAAAGCTGGTTAACGAACTACCAATAAGGAAATGACCAGGTGTGAAAGGTAGGAGATCATCGGGATCTGAAGAAAGAGGTGAAAGAGGACGGCAGTTGAGGATTGCTTCAATTTCGATTACGTAAGTTTCAAATTGTTCTTGAGTCAATAAATTTTTATCCTACATTGCGCACCAAATGGTGTTTAAAGGACTTTACAGCCGCTTCCCAGAGTCCTCCAAAATGCGGAGATCGCGGGGGAATAAAGTGCCATTTGATGTTTTCATTTGCAAGAAATTTTTGTACCTTACAATCTTTTTCAGTCGATTGAATAAAGTCATAGAGAGATCTCAATTCATTTTGCGCACCGAGAAAATTTGTGGCGTTATCTGAATATATATTTTTAGATTTTCCTCCACGTGCGAAAAATCTTTTTAAGCAACCGATAAATGCTTCAGTAGATAAGTCGCTGACCAATTCTAAATGGACAGCTTTGGTAGAAAAGCAAATAAATATCGAGACATAAGTTTTTATTTTATTTCGGTTCCTTAAACGCTTTTCTTTAATATAGAAGGGTCCACAATAATCTATTCCGACATTCAAAAATGGTCGGGTTGGGACCAGGCGATTTTTTGGAAGATTTCCCATGAGGCAATTACTATTTCGCGGTTTTGCTTTAAAACATCTTACACATTGACGAATCACGTGCCGTGTGACATTTCTACCGTCAATTGGCCAATAGGTTTCGCGAACTCCGTACAGAGTAGCTTGGGTACCTGCATGCAATTTTCGCAGATGTTCATCGCGAATTATAAGTCTGGTAATGTGATGATTTCGCGGTAGGACTATTGGATGTTTCTGAACTTCTGGAATCTTGGCGTTTGCTAAGCGACCGTCGACCTTGATTACTCCCTTGTCAAGAAACGGATTGAGAGAAAGTAGACTACTTTTTTGATTGATATTTTGCCCTTTTGAGAGTGTATGTAATTCTTTTGCGAATACAGACATTTGCGTTAATTTGAGTATCATGTGATGCGAAGCATAAAGCTCAGAATCTGACAAAGGACCATGACGTTTTTCTTTATTCCTTAAATTGTGAATGTACCGTAAGACATAGGCGAAAACGTTATTCAATGTTCTAAGACAGGAATATTTTTCCAATAAGTTCCATTTTTTAGAAATTGTCAGGTTCAGCGATTGTCTTTTCGGCTTTTTACGCTTTCCAGGGTCCTCACTTGTATGAACCTTTAACTCAGGCCACGTGTCCTCACTTTGGCAGAGCCATTCCGGCCCATGTTGCCAGAAACTGTTGATTAAAAATTCGCGTGGGGTTTGACCTCGAGAAATGAGATCTGCAGGGTTGTAGCGATTAGGGACGTGTCTCCAATTTTTAGGCTCTGTTGCGTTTGAATTTCCGCTACGCGATTTGCTTCGAAGGTAGCCAAGGTGTAAGATGGAGCTTTTATCCATTGGAGCGCGAGTGTGGAATCCGACTAGAATTGAATTTTTTCTATTTGAATTTTAAGCGATTGGATTGTACTCCTGTATAATTTGGCTAATAAAAGAGCGGCGCACAATTCCAGCTTTGGAATGGTGGTATTTTGCAAAGAAGCAATTCACGACTTGGAGCATATAAGCGATGTATAATGCTTTCCTTGAGTGTCAGTGGAGCGAAGATACAAGCATGCTCCATATGCCCTTTCGCTGGCATCGGAAAAACCGTGTAATTGTATTTCAGCCTGATTTTCAACGGTAATACACCTTTTAAATTCAAGGTGATTTAGAACAGGCAATTGCTCTCGATAATTTGCCCAAATTTTTTGTAGATCGCTGGGAACTTGTTCGTACCATGAAAGCTTGGCTTTCCAAAGACCTTAAATAATAATCTTTGCTGATACGATTAATGGCCCTAGCAGTCCTAGGGGATCGAAAAGTTTTTCTATTTGTGAAAAATTGTAAGCTTTGTAGATTCTGCTTTTGATTCAGGAGGATTAACCGTGTACATAATGGATTCAGAGCATGGATTCCAAAAAAGTCCTAAAGTTTTAACTGCCTCTATGGGATCCAAGGACATGTGTGAATCTGGCAAATCATTTTTGAAACCGCTGATAAGCCTAGGGTCGTTTGAACACCATTTGTGAAGATTGAAGCCTCCTTTGCCTAAGAGCTCAATCAACTCATTTCTAAGTGAGAAAGCTTCTTCATAGGTATTTGCGCCTGTTAAAAGATCGTCTACGTAAAAATCACGTTTTAGAATACCTGCGGCTATTGGATAATTTTCATGTTCATCTTCTGATAATTGATGAAGCGTACGGATTGTGAGAAAGGCAGCAGACGCGGTGCCAAAGGTCACCGTATTTAGCGTGTAAATTTTGATTGGATCATATAGGGTTTCGCGCCACAGAATTTTGTGAAATAATCTGAGTTCCTTGGTTAATTGAATTTGTCGATACATCTATTCTATATCTCCTGTGAGAGCGAAAAGAAATGTACGAAATCTAGTAAAGGTGGAAAATAAATCGTCCTGAATTGTAGGGCCGACCATAAGAGCATCATTCAAGAAGACACCTGAAGAAGATTTACAAGAGTCGTCAAAAACGACACGCGTTTTAGTTGTAAGGCTGCTAGTTTTGATTACTGCATGGTGAGGGAGGAAGAATCAGCGATCGGATAACTCTTCGTTCTCTAAGAGAGTCATGTGACCCTCTTTTAGATATCCTTGGATGCACTCGAAATATTGTTTTTTAAGGGTTGGATTTTTTTCAAATTTTCCTTGAAGAGAGTGAAATCGATTGAAAGCTATTTATCGAGATTCTCCGATTTTAATTTTGTTTTCATTGGAAGGTAGATGAACAGTGTATTGACCTGATTCATCTCTTTTAGTATACTTTTTGTAATTCAACTCGCAAGCTTCTTCTTCCACTGAACGTGTGGAAGCGGTCGGGCTTGAATCTAACTCCCATAAAATAGACAGATCGGAAAATTTGGTAAAACCGCAATGGATTTTAGCATGTTTTGCGAGCGATTGATGAAAGCATCCTGCTACCACCCATCCGAGTTCGGTTTCTTGCAGAACTTCCGAATGGTTTCTGATCTGAATTTGACCAGGACGCAAGAAATGGTAAAAATATTGAGCGCCGAGAATCATATCGACTTCAGTAGGTTTGTAAAACCCTGGATCGGCTAAAAAGAGATCTTGAGGCATCTCAAAGGAACTACGATTGATAGGTATTGTAGACATGGTACTGCTTATTTCTGTAACTACAAATAACGATAAATGATGCTGTAAATTATTGTATCGTGACCTGATCGTGGCCGTAGCAGTACTTTTTATGCTTGTCGCTAAATTATCAACTGCCTGAAGTGGAGGTTGAGAGCCTGAATCTAACATTATGCGACAGGCATGCAAATTTCCTAGTTCATCGACAATATCTACGATAGCGGTTGATAAGACTACTTCCGAGGGTATCATAAGTTGATAGTTGCCTGCGGGTTTTGAGTCGGCCGGTGAACTTGACGGAACTGAATTATTTGATTGATTAGTGTGATTGGACACTTGTTCAGAAAAATGTAGGAGCGTGTTATGCTTTTTTCCGCACTTACGACATCCTCCTGATAGGCAATTTTTAAGATGATGGTTCCCGCGTAAACAATTTATGTACAGAAAGACTTTTCGAGCTGCCTCATATTTTTCTTTGGGGCCTAAATTCAAAAATGTACTGCATGAATATGTACTATGTTCACCCTTGCAAAAATGACATGTGAATTTATTAGCAGACTTAGACTGGAAGTCCTTTGAAATCGGAGCCGTTGATGTCACAACGCCCGTGAAAGAATTGCGTGAATTCTGACGCGATTGAGAACCATTTTTAAAGTGTGAAGGTTTTTGGAAACTAACTTGGTTTGAGGCCCTCCTTGTCTCCTCTCTCTCTCTGGGAGCGAAGTTCTAAAAAGTTTAACATTTGTGAAACGGTAGCTATTTCTTTGTCACAAAGGGAATCTTCCCATTTGTCAATAGTGTATTGATTCAATTTGCTTTTTATTAAGTGGTTTAGTATTGCGTCGCATTTGTTTACTTCAACCGAAAGCGCGCGAAAAGCTCTTAAATGTTTTTGAATGGAATCATATAATGATCTAATTGAAACTTCTCTAGACATTGGCTGCAATTCAAAAAGTGCCTTCACGTGGCTTTCAATAATAACCCGTTTATCATGATATCGTCCAGTTAAAAGTTCCCAAGCTACTGAGTAATTTTCGATAGTGGTAGGAAGTGATGCAACTATCACTTCTGCATCACCTTTTAGACAGCCTTTTAGATAGTGAAATTTTTGAATTGTGGGAATGCTTGGATCATTATGGATCAGGGAATTAAAAGAATCATAAAATCCTAACCACGTATTAAAACTTCCTGAGAAGGTTGGAATTTTTAAATCGGGAAGTTTGCTTCTAGCGAATCTGGGTGCACTATTCGAGGCTTGCACATGCATTTCACTATTTTTTTGCATATCTCCTATATTGCTACATGAAGATTCACTAGTTTCGATATTATTGCTTGTAATATTAATTCTCGATTCGATAAGCGTTGGGTTTACTGTTCCAGGCGGGATGTATCTCCCTCTTTTTAATAATGTTTTTACTGTTCCCGAAATTGAATAAAATCTATTCTCGAAGTCCTCGGCTTCTTCTAAATTAAGTTGTATTTCCTCCGCATTGTCGGCGCAAAGTGCATTTAATCTCTCATGTATGCTTTCAAACTCCTGTTCTAGAGGAAGATATTTCACGGTTAAAAGCGTTCCTAAATCGAGAGTCTCGATGTCAGTTTCAACGGTTATTGAATTTAATATTTTTTCAAAATGTGTCAGTTTGACTTCAATATAACCGCGTTTAGCCTTTAACTGGGCAATTTCTTTAGCAGGCATGTTGACGAGATGAAAAAAATTGAAGCAATATACGGATAAAAAGGATATTGGTAGAGTTCAATTAACCGACTTACTTGAATTCTTGGTGAATATGCTGCGAAGTCTGGTCCTTGATGAATTCTTGTGTTTTGAAAGCTGTTATAGTTGAATATGGAATTGTCGAATCCTACTGGATTTCAACTGAAAATTGGGTTGCGATGATGTACGTTGTCCAAAAAATGGATGCTGAATATCTTTCCCAAATCCCAAGTTGAAGGCTGCGATGTTTGATGTACCACAGAATCTTCTGATGAGCCAAAGTATGCTTCTTGGCCTTATTGTATAATCACTGCTGCGGTTTGAATGTAGCTCACTAGTCACTCATTGAGTTGAAACTGTTCAATGATCACTACTATGAAATGAAATGCTCACAGGTCGCTGATATAAGTTCAAATTGTTCAAATATAGACTTGAATTGTTCAATAATCACTGTTGTGATTTGAAATTGTTCACTAACCACTGTTGTGGAAAACTCACTAAAACAGCTGATGCACTATTTTAACCGACACGACGTTATGTGTTAGTCGACCGATGTAAAATATCCGGCTCGAAGGACCAAAAAATGTTTTGTTTTTAGAGTGAAGGGTTTGGATAATAAATGCTTTTATTATCATATAAAATTTATTGTAAAACAATACAACACACTAATTTAATTATATATGTGATTTCGGATTAAAGCGAGTTTTGAATTTGTTTATGAATATGAAAGAGTGAACAGCTCGAAAATGGATATGCGAACTGGTGGTTAAACTAATTATTCGAAAGACACGAACCAGGGTATACGTACAGACCTCTGATCGTACTCTGGCTAGGATGGTTTTCGGCTCCTGACTTTATATCTCAGAAGGAATGTGGAAACTTAAGTGTTAGATTCCGATGTTGCCAAAAAGGTAGAACCCGGAAATACTTCAAATTTGTATCTATTGCAAATACCCTGAGAATTTAGAAGGCTGCAAAAAAAAAGGATTCCGAGTAGATATAAAATACTGAATTACGGGAAAGTATGCTAAAAATCTAAGTTTCTAAAGAAAATAAGAAATATGATTCGTTCGGTCGAAATTGTAATGAAATATGCAAATTCTTGAGAGCTTATAAAGAAGGACGTCTGTCCCTAACGCAAAGAATGATTTGCTATGTTACGCCGTAACAGTTACAATTTATTTTTGTGAAGGACACAACAGCTTTGTCTATGAGAAAGCAAAATATTACGTTTATTTTTGTAAGACTCAACTGTATCTCCAATTCGTGGATTTTCAAATATATGTAGAGGAATTATAAAAAAATGTATAGGTATTAAATAAGATTTAAGGAAGTTTGAAAAGATTTACCATATTATTTCGGAATATTTCAATCAATTCGAAGAGATTTTTTAACGATTTCAAAACATTATCAAGGACTTTCAAAAGGTTTCTAGGAATGTTAGGAAGAGGTTTTAAGGAATTTAAAATATGGTGTGTGTGTGTGTTCCCATTCAGTGTTTCAAATTTAATTTGAAAAAATATATATGCTTACTTGATATCGTAATGCTCTGCTTTGTAACCATGTTTCTGACAAACTTCATCCAGTACCTAATAAATTTAAAATATTATAAATAATTAAAATTACATAAGAAAAAAAAAGAACTTAAAATTGCAAAATGAAATTGAAATGAAAATGATAACTATCATATATTTGATGAGATCTTCCATGTTACTAGCGGTTTTTCTTAGTTATCTTAGAATTTTAACCGTCGCTGGGAAGCCCGAAATCAATGACTGAATTTTGAATTCTTTGAAATCTTTAAAAATAACTTCAAATATTTTTGAAGTTATTTTATATACTTAATATTAAACACTCAATTCGAGACTCTCAGTTTATAGGAGTTTTGATATGTTTTGTAAACTAAAATCAAAATATTAAAGATTAGGATATTTTAACATAAGGTTTTCAAAAATTATCATAAGCACGAAATTCTCGTTAATATTATATTAAATTTGACAAATACTTCTGCCACATTATAACCATTTGACTTGAAAACATTATGTAAAAAATTTTTTAATAATTTTTATGTATTGCACTATTGGTATATCGTCTTCAAAAATTTATGATCATTTACTGAAGCTTGAATTCATTTCTCGTTATGATATTTTGATTCTACACAATCTGGTTGTGAAAAATAGCATTGAGTGGTATTCCACCCGTGATAGCCTCTTGAAACGGAGCAAAAGGGAATCACTTTTGAAAAGAAAGGTGCCTGGAGAGGAAAAGTGGGTTGTTTAAGACCTGAGCACAATTGTGAACTGAACCCGTAATCTGGACCCGAAGATGGTTCTGTCATTTTCTATCATATTGCCCTATCCTCTTGCGATAATTTGACGAGAAAAATGGAGAAATATGATAGAAAAGGACAGAACCACCTTCGGGTCCAGGTTATAGGTTCAGTTCACGATTGTGCTCAGGCCTTTACGACAACGTAGTGAGGAAACGATCTTGGTGTCAATTTTGTGGACCACCAAAATAAAAATCAAAACCGATACTATAAGCTGCTTCTCCAGAGTCAGATAATCAATTCGAACCACTCTATTTTGAATAATATATTCTATCTGATGCATAATATTTAACTGAATTGGCCTTTAAGACAGCTCCCTATGTGGACAGAATTTGAAAGATTAGCTAAAGTTATACAAAGAAATGGAGAATACCTCGATGAGTAAAGAGTAGTCTTGTCCTCTTTAGTGAATTGAATTTTGTTAAGAAGCGAATTCAGTAGTCGTCTTTCTGAATCGAAATGAAGTGTTTCAAGCAGTCTCCAAAATTTAGATGATTTATCATAAAACTCCGATTAAACAGAAATGTTTTCATTCTTTTTAGCAGCCCCATGCATCGGCCGTGTATGTGTAGTAGTTCTCTTACGATCCGGAGGGTTAATGAAAATGAACTAATCAAACAGGAGGCGCTCCGATCAGGTGGGCTGACTTGCATTGAAATGCATTAGAAAAGTCGGAAAAATAATAAAAAACGTGATGTTGCTTTCAAATAAAAATGAAAAAATATATATTATGCAATTAATAAGAAAATTTATCTAATAGTTCGAAAAAAGTCAGAAGCATGTAGTCTAATACCAATAGAATTAAATTATAGAATGCTATAAAATGCGCGGTGAATTTGAAAAAGTTCGAATTTTATATGTCTATTATTTACTTTGATGAGACTATTGATTATGCATGCATTCTTTTTTAAAATATTAATAATTAAATAAAACAATATTCAACACCTCAATAATAAAAATATGTAGAGAAAATATTTTTTTAATGGCTGATCAAAATTATAAAAAATGTTTCTTTTGTTTAATATAACTATAATAATAATTATAACATAAATAATATTAAATTTTCATGTTTTTAAGAATATTAATAATTATATAAAAAATATTCTAGACCTCAAGGACCAAAATATGTAGAGAAAATATTGTTCTTTTGTTTAATATAACTATTTTAATAATTATAATATAAATAATATTATATTATATTAAAAAATATTATTAATTTTTTTAAAAGTCAATGAGAAAACTGATTAATGGAAAAATACATATAATTTCTAACTGAACCATTCATCAGTCTTCTCATTGACTTTTAAAAAATTATAAGATTTTTTAATATAATTTAATATTATTTATATTATAATTATTAAAATAGTTATATTAAACAAAAGAACAATATTTTCTCTACATATTTTGGTCCTTGAGGTCTAGAATATTTTTTATATAATTATTAATATTCTTAAAAACATGAAAATTTAATATTATTTATGTTATAATTATTATTATAGTTATATTAAACAAAAGAAACATTTTTTATAATTTTGATCAGTCATTAAAAAAATATTTTCTCTACATATTTTTATTATTGAGGTGTTGAATATTGTTTTATTTATATATTAATATTTTGGAAAACAATTCATATATATGTGTAATCAATAATCTTAAAAAAGTAAATAATAGACATATAAAATTTGCACTTTTTCAAATTCACCGCGCATTTTATAGTATTTTATAATTTTATTTTATTGGCATTAAACTACAGTTTCCATGACTTTTTTGGAATTATTAGATAAAGTTGCTTATATATTTGCATAATATATTATTTTTTCATTTTTATTTGAAAGCAACATCACGTTTTTTATTATTTTTCCTACTTTTCTAATGCATTTCAATGCAAGTCAGCCCACCTGATCGGAGCGCCTTCTGTTAGATTAGTTAATTTTCATTACTCCTCCGGATCGTAAGAGAACAGAAAAGTTGGGGCAATGCATGGAGCTGCTTTTTAGACATTTTTTTAATCGGAACAAAATTTTTGAGGTTATATTAAGAAAGTTTTTTATAAAATAAATAACTCTTTACGTAAACTACTTTGCTAAATTTTTAGTCTGAAAGTTCCTATTATATATATTATAGGATTCGGATTTTTAGAAAACCTCAAACAGATTCAAATTTTATAATCGGGCTTTTGTTCCTGGGATTGTCTCTTCTGTCTAAACCTAATTAATAATAAATATTCCAGCTTTGTTTCTTTTTTGAACCCTGATTGTCCTATGCTTTCCGAAAATTAATTATGGTCACCGTAAAAAGGTTGCAAAAAAAAATTGAAAAACTAAAGGTCCCAGAGAACAGAATATTTGCTTCTATTTGGTTGGATTTGTTTTTGGATCTTGATTTGTTCAGTGTTTTTAATGAATTACGAAGTTTTAGAGTTTCGGACAACTGTATATAAATGATTGCATCCTAATGTTTATGGATTTGGTTTTAAATTTGGGAAAATGAGAAATGAATGACTATCTCGAAATAAGAAACTGCATCATAGAACTGCAAAATATAAAATAAAATCACTATAAATATTCGACATACTTGCATAATGGTAGTATTCAACGTGACTTTAACAGTTTGGCGATGTCCATTTGGAAGCAAAACAGTAACACTAGAGTTAGCAGCCATCACATCAATTGTGCTATGTCACTCCACAATTATATTTTCAAGAATAGATGCAATGATTCTTTTCATATGTAATTATAAATACATTATATGTTGATGTTTTCCTCAATCAGCTGCACGAGTTTTTGATTGCCTGTTTGCATCTATAAAACGTAGGTCCTATAAAAACCAAAGGTTATGCCAAAACTTACTATCGTTTAAGGCCTGAGCATAATCGTAACTGAACCAGCCACTGATATCAGTGGAACCAGCCCTATCCGACTCCTATTGGCGCAAGAATAGACCTGCTTCCTTAGTGATTATAATTTGTATCTGCGAAATTTTCTCACCAGAGCGGTGCTGCATTCAGCACGCGCTAAAAATGCATAGAGTAATGGGAAAATGCACGAAAATATTAGGAAATTCAAAATAATTAAGTTTTTGTACAAAATGAGGCCAAAAGA
>JAUESI010000015.1:2577729-2590239 GCA_032275145.1 Synergus laeviventris | reverse complement strand
CTGCCGACAGGCGAATACACACGGAAGGCACGGAAATGTTGGCTAGTTGAGATCTCAGATCACATTGAGATCAGTGCATTCAGTCCTGGACGGGCAGTACTCTGTTTTGTTTTGGCGATCGCGTCAGAAATCGCGAGTGCCAACGATATGGTCCTTTTTTGTGATAAAACTGTCTGAAAATAGCACATCGGGAGATCCGAGGCGACCGACCTCCACACTAGCCTCGGATACTTCAGCTTAGGGTTGAGCAAAGGTTCCCAAGTATCGAAGAAATTTCAAAGCTAACAGCCCACTTTGTATTATGCCGGTATGTTCCAAAATATTTTTGACTAATGGCGCTGCCGATTTTTCATTTTTCACCAGGTCATATTTCTACTTCAATGTATTTTCTTGTATTTACTATTGCCCTTTTACCACGAAAAATGGAGCGAAAAATATATATAGTGCTACCGGCTACAAATGACACTTTACAGAGCAGCTGCGAACGCAACGTGATGAGGTTTCGACAGGTCGTAATTTGTCGCTAAAAATAATTATACAAATAAATACTTTTACATTTATGGGATTTTTTGCAGAACATTGATTCTGTAAATAATAAAGCTAATTAGAAGGCACTTTGAATGCTTCGCTCTATAAAGGTAAAAAGGTAATCTTTTTGCTTTTCTTGTTAACGGGAATTTGAAAAGAATGCTGAAGGTAAAAAATTGAAACTTTTTGCTTTTAGTTTAGAAATAGAGTTCGGGTTTTTGTGATGATTCAAACATGCAAAATTGAGGTTCCAATTTATGACAAAAAATACAATACGAGAAACAAATAGCTGCGAGGTCATTCAATTTTATTTCTTCCAAGTCGGTTGCAAACCTTTTTCGAAAAGCTGAGATCCTTCGGAATAATAATTAGGAAGATTTTTTTAGACATTCTTACATAAATTAAATTACCATTTTATATTTTCATTTCGTCACCAACTAGAATGTCGTAAAATCCATAAGAGAGATAGTTTAAAATTTTATAAAAAGCTTATAAAGGAACTATAAAGTACAATTTTTCTTGTGTTAATAGGGAATATTTTTTATACGGTTTGGGCTAGTTTTTGTGTGTGTAAACAATTTCTAAAATGGATTTTACGATATTCCTATTTGATAATAATGTAAATATAAAAAATGGTAAACCTTTTTTGGTCTTGTCATAACTGGAATTCACATTTCGAATATCTAAAATATCTGAAGAAGAAACCAACTTTCAACTCCATAATTTACGTGTAACATTGCCTCACCGTTAAAAGGAAAGAAAAAATTATATGTGAATGTCCACTAAAAACGCTTCAAGTTTCATTTCAGTAATAAAAATATAGGTCGCATATTTAAATAAAAAAATTAATACATTCAGCATATTATCATGTGCAGCATTACAAAATACTGCAAATAAATATTGGCACACAATATGGAAATTTACAAATATACATTTAAGTAAGAATCTTTAAGAAATACATTCAAAACTCATTTAGTAATGTAAATCCCCCAAGATTCTTGTATAAATATTGAATATATTAATATATATTGGATGTAGTTTAACAGAATTTTTTAGTCTTAACAATTTAAACTTTAATTAGTATTTGGAATTAATTATACAATATTTTTCATAAAGGTTTATAAAATGAATTTCAATATTAAATATTACTCCCTGGGAAATAGATTTCTATTTGTCGTTGTGTTTCTTTTTTTCTTTTTAACTGAGCTTCTGACCTTGACTAATTCACAATCTGTCATGCATAATTTTAATATATACATATTTTTTCTTTCTTCGCACCTTATTGTTTGCACACAACATTTCTTCCGATGACTTAACATCGTCCATAAAATATAAAATAATAATAGACACTTCCATAATAATATTAATGAAAGCTATTAAATCAAGTTTGATTAAAAATGTATATATAATTAATCAAAGAAATGCTTCTGATTGATTTCATGTTTAGAAAAATGGTCAGAATGTAACGAACCATAAGCGTTATTGTTACCTGAACAACAATCAAATAATAATTTAACAATAATAACGAACTTTTAGGGAAGCAACAATTGATTTCATCAATGTCAAAAAAGTCATTAAAGCAAGGTTAATAAGTTTGAGGACTTAATTCAAAAGTAATAGGTTTAGTTTTCGTGGAAAATATGAATCAGCATTGCAAAAAGGTCATTACAATCACAAATAGCAATTTAATCGTAGTAATGCGATACCGAGTGTTGATTTAATGCCTCTACTAATCAAGCACAGTTCGTGTCATAACCATTGTTGATCGATCGTACTCGTATCATTTCATCTAATTAGGGTTTAATTACTCAAAGGCTACGAATTTTAGCTGAGAACAGGTGCGGAATTTTCGTTTCAATATTTGATTTTATCCAAATCTGAATAGACTTTAATGTCCAGTTTTTTCAATTGACATGTTTTCCAATGCAATCCTTTAGCACTTTCACGGGTTTCGAACTTTATGACTTAATAAGATTGGATTTTAAATTGAAGGTCATATTTTATTTACCATGAAAGCAAATTTAGTTTCGCTAAAACTAGGTGATGTACCTCCTTTTCATGCAAAAGAAAGTACATTGGCTAGTTTTAGACAAAAATATTATTATAATTGGGAATTAAGTTGACGAAACTAAATTGGCTTTTATGGTAACTACCGAATTCCGACACATGGATTTAACTTACGCATAACAAGTAGCAAATTACTGCATACTAAACTTTGTCCAGTGAGTCAGCAATGTCGAGATTCCAAACAAAGAACGAAATCAAGTTTTAAAATATATTTTAAATTCAATTTTTATCGGATAAAACCGAGGATAAAACTTGCATATAATAAAACTTGGCTCTTCATAAATTATATAATTTTGTTTAATTTTTTGCAGAATCACGAGAAAAATGAATAACGCAATTTTAAAAAATGAGACAAGCATTTGATTTACAGAAATCAAATGCTGCTTTCAATTTGTGTTAAACTGTAAGTCAACGAAGCAATTATTTGATTATACATATTATTATAAATTTTGTTAAAGGATTTTAAACAAGAAAACGAATTTTAAGGAGTTACAAATAAATTATATTTTTCGGAATTTTCGAAACTATTGGTAGTGCATTCATTTCTAAAAATTTTTATTTATAGTACTTGTTATTTGCAAAAATTACAAATGAAAAATTGGAAAAAACTTTCTCAGCGTCGGAAGCAATATGAGCTCGCGAGTAATCACTTTATCACCTTTAACAGGGAAGCTTTTAAAACAATATGTACTTGAAAATCAGTCATATAAATTCATAATTTTCATAATTTTGAAACATAGTTTATAATGAAGGTATTATGTGCTTTTAAAATTAAGGATATTTTTACAATGTTTAATAGAAAATTCTATCTTCTAACTTCAAGTTAAAAATTTTTAAATTACGAATAAGAATTTCTGGATGTTTCTAATTTTAAATTGCACTAGTTTAGAAAATATTATCTGGCAACCCTGCAACATCAAAGACTCATTTTATTGGAAGCTCGATACAAGTTTCTCAGTGACCACATATAAGAGAAATGAACTCAAGAGGATTATCGTTCCAACTTATTATATCTACAGATTGAGTGTTCGGCGAGTTGTCTTGTTAAATTAAATCACAAGTACAAAAGCAAAAACTAAACAGTGCACTGCAATTACAAAATGTTGTAAAATGCGTAGTTTTCAAACTACAGAGAAACAAACTTGACGAAAATGAGAAGACAGCAGAAATAAAGATATATGGAGCAACGTAATTAGTTAATTACTAAAGCATAAAAATAATCAAAAGAATATTTATCAAACTTTGTCTGCGTGAAATAAAAATTTTTGAATCAAAAGCCTGACTTGAGTTTTTTTTTATGAGGTTTTATCTTGAGAAAATGATTCTCTGACTTCCCCTGGCTTATATATTGCGTGGTTTTGTAACCCTGAATTAGAAAAGTTTCTGATTTAATATCAAAATTTATAGCTCTCCATTAAAACTTTATAAAGCTTTATGAAACTTGAGATCAGCGTTTAAAATTCTGTCTGACGTTTTCCTTAATACATTTCCTAATGTCAGCAGTAATATTATTGACGCATTTCTATAAGTTCCAGAATTTACGTAACTTTGTTATTGTCAATTGTTACAATTTTATTCTAGATAGAGTTCGTATTTATATGTTAAACATGCATTTACATAATTCAGGAAAAAAGCAGACGTAATATAAGAGAATTGGAACATCTGCAATCAAGGTTGCATCACAAAGTCCAAACAATATTAATCCTTCTGTACAATTACTTTGTTATCCAAGTGCTTGTTTTGCATCTTTAGCTATATATATACATATATTCATCCTCTATCTACACTACAGGCATGACTATTTTAACAATATTCCATTCTCACATGAATGAACATCAATATAATCCTCTTCACAAAGAGGATTTACTTGAAACTTGAATGTGTGATAATAAATCTCTTTAGCAGAAAACTCGATCGTTAGGACTAACCGCAGTCGAAATAGAAAACGAATCGAAACAGAAGCACGTTTGACCTATAATTTATATTTCTTCTCAGAATTTATACCCTCTCATTGAAATTTTAGCAACCGCTAGTCTTCAATAGTCATTTTCAATCGGAAATAAATCCTGATAAAGATTAAACATTTTCCACAATTTATAAATTAATAAACACACATAAAATAAAAATTCTGCGAAATATTCAACATAAGTCATGTAATTGACTGGAAGTACTAAATCCAACTAATTTCTTATTTAAACCAACCATTATTATTTAGTAAATAATACCATTATTAATGTAGTTAAATCGTATTAGTACAAATTACTAATAGGTAGTTAGTAGTAGAACTAAGAAAACTACTATAGTTGGATTTACCACCTTCATCTTATTTGTTCCAATTCTCATTATGTTCTGTCAAATAAATTTCAAGTATTAGGTGTATGGACTGCTGTCTTTACTTCACTTAACTATATGTCACATCATAAATTTGACTAAAAAAGTGCTATTGGGGACTTAGGGGACTAAGTAACTTAGTTGAAAAGTAGTCAAATCTAATAAGAATTTTTTTTCAGTGCCCCCAAAATCATGATTTCGAAATTATTCAATATAATTCCAAGAATATGTAAAAAATTTTTAAATAATGCAACGAATAATATTCCTGTATTCAAAGAAAATTCAAAAAGGGTACCTTCTTTTTTTTAATATAAAAATTAGATAGTATTGCAATATGAGGAGCAAAAAGAAAAATGCTTACTGTTGTGGTTTTTATGTAATTCAGTTTTACAAATATCAAGAATAATTACTAAATATCCCAAGGCGAGGATTCTTTTCAATAAAAAAAAATGGATTTTAAACGAAAAATTTTCATTTTGGCAAAATTCAAAGGAATTCAAAAGAATTTTTATAAATTTTAAAGAAATAGAAATATTTTTTAAATAAATAAAGACGGATTTAATAAAAGTGAATCCAGTCAAACTTCAGGTACATTCATCAAAGTTTAAGGCCATGATGTATTACTTTTCCGATTCCTACCTTACCGACATTTTTTCTCTAAAAAGTTACTTCTAAATTTATTGAGATATCAAATTTTATCAATATTTTTTTTATAAATATTAATTTTTAGGACCAGATAAACATACTTTAATCTTTTAACTTTAATTTTATAAATTTTCAATTTGATATCTCAATAAATTTACAAGTAAAGGTGTAGAGAAAACAAAGTCGGTAAGGTAGGGATTGGAGAAGTAATACATGGCCTTAAGGTCAATTTAAAGTAATTCTACGTGGAATGAAGAAAGTTCAAGTGAATTCAAGAGGAATTTAAGAAAATATAACAGATTTTTAAAAAATTGCAAGTATCAACTAAAAATAGTTCCAGCTTTAAAGGATTGAATTTCCTATTATTTAATTATCCAAGAAAATTTTGTCAAACCAGAAACCATTTAACAAAGATGAAAAGGTAACATTCCTAGATTAGGTGGGAATTTTCTTGAAAACGGAAAAAAAGGAATCCTTTAAACAAAAGGTGAAAAAATGGAATGGGGAAAAGACTGTGAGCCTATAATCTGTAGATATTGTGTAAATTTAAAGAAAATGTTACACACTATTGACTGAAAATAGGGTACTTAAAATAGGTGACATTATAGGGACTTCAACTGAATAGGATAGGATATATAGTGTCTGTAAGGTCTGGATTCACACACTAGGATCAGAATTTAAATAGAGATTATCTTAATTTATTCAAAATTATCCGGAAAATGGAAAAAAATGTCTGAAATTAATAAGCAAATTCTAACAGATAATATCAGGGATCTATTTTCATCAGTATTTTAAAATTCGTAATATAGGATATCGTGATAGTAATCGTCAGCGATTACAATATTTCACTACTATCTCTCAGCAAGGGGAAACTTTATTCTCAGTAAACCACTGTTTTTTATTTTACGAGGGTTATTTTTTATGAAATTCACTGTGGCTTAATGATTTAGTCTTTTTACGGTTAATCCATACCAATTTTTTTCACATCGTATATATGTACAGTGAATACATTTAGAGATCTGACAATAAAACGAAGTCCATCCCTGACCAGTTTTTCATAGTTCTAGTGTGGTCCTGATCTGGAAAAATGGCCAGGACCTCACAAGGCGCATCACGCTTTCACTGATAAATACTAATAATAATAATCATATAATAATAATATAATATAATACTAATGACTAATACTCCAAGTAGGGAAAACTAGTCAATACCCCATCAAGAAAAAAAAATTTCTTTGATTAATTATTTGTAATATTTGATTACTTAACTAGTTAATTTTCAGAAATCGAAAATATATTCTCGCAATCCCGAAATCTGAAGTCACAATCACTTTTCACCCATTGATTGGATTTCTATTCGCCGCGTTTATTTAAAAATCGAGATCAGATCTGCCAACTGATTGTAATAAATTAAAAGCGATATCAAAAGATTTCAAGTGGTTTTAAGGAGTTTTTAACAAATTTCAAAAGACTTCAGGGGAGTTTTAAGATTTTAAAGTAATTCAATATTTTGTTAAATACTTTAACGGATTTTAAATATTAAAGAATTTTAAAGGATTTTCAAAAAATTTGCTTTAAAATGATTCTAGGAAATTTAAAATAATTTCAAGAAAATTTACAGGATTTCAAGAGATTTTAAGTGATTTTTAAAGAATTTAAAAATAGTTTCAGAAGAATTCAGATGAGTTTCATGCACTGAAAAAACTCGACGTTTGTGTGTGTGGCTCTGTAAATTATTATTAAATAGTTGTCAAAACTATTTCATAATAATTGCCACAACCACGTTTGGTTCTGTCAATCAAAATCCTGGGTGTGGCAACCATCGAGTTTTTTCATTGTGTCATTTTTTTAAAAGTATTATGAATGATTTTAAATGATATTAAAGAATTCTAATAGATTTTAAGAGAACTCCAGAGAATTTTCAACAGCTTTCACAAGATGAAAATATTTCAAGACAATTTAAAGGATTTCAAGAGATTTTCAAGTAATAATTTTAAGGTATTTGAAAAAATTTAAGAGTTTCAAGATTTTCAAGTAATTTAAAAAAAATATTTCTAAATTCTTTAAAATCTGTTAAATTCCTTGAATTTCATTGATGTATTTAGAGATAACTAAAAATGTTTTTTAATTTCTTTTAAGGCTTTAGAAAAATATTTTTAAATCTGTTAAATGAAGTTTTAATGATACTCATATATTCCAAAGGATTTTAAAAGAATACCAAAAAATTTAAGGATTTGCAAGAAATTTCAAAAGATGTTGATGTTTGGGTTTGACTTTGAAAACTCTTCTTCAATGCCCTGTATGATTATCAACAAAATCTCAGTTTGATTACATTATTTTAAGGTGGGAATACCAATGTAAGATTGATATTAATGAGATTTTACTGCTATATCATTACCCTATAAATGCGTAATTATATTAAAATATTTTTAATAAAAATAGAAATCTTGACTAAGGGCCTCAGAACCTTATTTTAAATAGGGCTAAATCTCGCATTATTATCATTTTAATTTAGTATTTAAAATAAATATTTATTTGTGCAAATACGTGAATCAAGGCAAGGGAATATTTTACTAAAAGTATAGTTTTGTTTGGTTTGGCCAAACATTTATTTTTCTTGGTATAGGCATCAATTACTGAGTCAAGTCGATGACTATTCTATGCTTCATGCTATTGACCGAGTTTCCTCGTCTTCAATTTTCCACTGAGCCTTCATCTTGCCGTAATAGGTTTTGCAAATTGATTTTCACCAAAGATGGATGTTAAAAGAAGATATAGTTTAGAAAAATTCTTTTAAATCAAGTCGTGATATCAAAAACTTATAAGAGCTATTAATGATACTAATTTTCACTTATAGAACATTATATTACAGACTAATTAATCACGCCGCAAATGACTGCACTGTTCCGTAAAAACTATGATTTTCCGGTCGGTGCTAATAACGCAAGTTTCATCTACAGATTTAATGGAATTTTCACACGCAAAGATGCATGGGGCTTGTAATCTTATATATGTACATTGTACGTTCAAGAAATAACAAGTGCTTATTTATTTTCCTTCATTATTAATCCTGACTTGAGAATCTCATTAACCAGCCTCTATAATCATTTTAATTATTGTATTTTCCATTTTATCAGAACTTTTTAATTAAACATTTTTACAATTCACAATATAAATTATCATTCTACATTTAAAATCTTCCAAATTAAAAATCCGAAAAATAATAATAAAAAAAATAAAAAATAAAATAATATGTGAAATTTTCACATATTATGTAATTTTTCAGCATTTAAGTGTTTTTTATTTTAAACTTGAGTAGTCGAATGCTTCTAAGAAAACCGATCTTAAAGCCAATGAAATGCAAGAGCCCAAGAGGTTCAAGTCGATCTCACTCATCAGACCTTTGAAGTGCAATAAAACGTATTATCAAAGTAAATTTTAACTCAGTTAAAAATGCTTTTTACAGGAAACTTTTTTCACGAAATGTTCTTTCAAAACAGAGGAAACAGGGTGATTTATTTAATCGAATAGTTTACGTTTTAATCAAATGTATTTTCAATTAAATATTTAAATTATCAACTAAAAAGATAAATTTTCCATTGTAAATAACAAATGTATATATTAGATATTTTCTTATAGGAACACTATTGGAAAGGTGAGTATCGTGTAGTCCTAGTTTAATAATAGTTTTAATCTCTCTCTCTCTCTCTTAGATAAGGATCCACATGTATATGCACATTCGAGGACCGATCCTACAGGATTAGGGACCAAGAAAACCTGCATAATAAGGGACATTTTATTCAGACCGTCACACCATAAAATACTATTTGAATTTTCTACAATAGGGGAGAGACTGTGAAGCTTTTCAGACAAAAAAGCTTGATCTATATTGCCAGATCTGTATTCTACTGTGTAGGTACTTCTTATCGTGTGACGGAAGTATTTCCTGTTCTTTATCAAAATAAATCTCGCGTCGAAGGCCTGCTTACTGACTAGTTCAGTATTCAGAACTAGAATCTTCTTATTGAAAGTTCTTATTAAAAAAGTTTCGGTAGTGAACAAAATTTGTCGCAACTTTTCAGTAAAAATATATAGCAAAGAATTTCTAAACTTTGTTTATCAGATATTTTTATAATAGTCAAGGTTACGAATAGAAGTTTTTGAGTCGAGAAGAGTAAGTGGTGAATAAAATAGTAAATTGAGAGTGCAGAAAATAACTACAAAAGTGTTATCTTCATTGCTAGATAAGAGGGATTTTTGTCTATAATTGCTATCGACAAGTGATACGTGACATTTAATATAAATTCGGAAAACCCGATAACATAGTACTGGTATTTTATATAATGTTTGTTGAAGTTATCTATGAATTTTGCGATACATATTTCTAACAACAGATTTATCATTTACACAATATTATTGTAGGATCTTTATAATTTGCACTGATTCAAATTAAGTCCAAGTTTGAAACTTGGAACGTTTTTTTTCGTAATATCGTACTAAAAATGAAGTCTTATAGGAAGTAGTTAATTTTAACGATCCTTATATTCATAATAAAAAAAGCATGTTAGGTCGATTGTCACTCTGAGTCCTCGTTAAGGTTATCAATATGGATGTCGAAAAAGGGAAATTTTCGTAGATAAGCAGAGAATAATGTCCTACGTTCAGGACGATGCTAATTTAAAAGATATTTCATTTTAATGAGATTTACATCAAATATTCCTTATATTTTCTAGAATATATTCTTCTTACAAATTTTCCCTTCCGTATATCTTTAATCTTTACTTTAATCTAAGATGCTAAGCAAATAAAATATTATGTACGTACTCTCGGCTGATAAATTATATTTAAATGTGTAACTTCTTGTTATTATTATTATTAATTATTCATTAAAAAATCATTTTTGTTTTAGGGCGGAGGACGTTATCATTCGGAGAGGGAAAGACAGCGACGAAACAGCCATCGCATGTAGCATTCGGGTAATTAAAATTATTAAAATCGCATGGATTTGAATTTTTTTATTTTTATTTGATGGATTCCATACCTTTGGAATTAAGCTATGGGAATAACACGATATACTTAATAAATGAACTTGTGCTTAGAATATAACAATTAATTTTTGTATATACAATAATATACGAATTAAACCAACAATTTTTTTTAATGCGAGAAATTTGAAACAGTTACAAGATAATTTGCATTAAACATATTAAAAGATTAAATATTAATGGCGAAGAAATTAGGGTACAAGAGTTATTTTTTTGTCGCTCATAAGGTACATTTTTTCAATAGTTAGTATTTTCAATGTGAGGAGCAAATGGGAAAAAATATCTGCTGTTATGGTTTTAATCTAAATTATATATATTTTTACAAATACCTAGAATAATCTTAAAATATCCTAAAACTGGGATTCTTTGCAATAAAAAAAATTGATTTTAAACAAAATATTTCAATTTTCGCAAAATTCAAAGAAGTTCAAAAGAATTTTAAAGGCGAATTCAGTAAAACTTCAGGTAAATTCATCAATTTTAAGATTAATCCAAAATAATTTTACGTGAATTAAAGAAAGTTCAAGTGAATTCAAGAGGCATCTAAGAAAATTTTGGCTTAGTTCAGAAGAATTCATAAAGAATTCAACAATTTCATATCAACGTGAATTTAAAGAATTTTAAACGATATTAAAAGATTTCTTTTGCAATTAGCCAGGGAATTGTAAGGATTACAAAAGATTTAAAAAGATTCTAAGAAATTTTAATTGATTTTAAAAAATGTCATGGTATTCCAAGAGATTTCAAGCGATTTTAAGGAATTTTATAATTTGAAGAGATTTTGAAAGGGACTTCAAAGGATTTCAAGAGATTTTACGAGATGTCAAATGATTTTTAATAATTTGAAGGGATTTCAAAAGAATTCAGAAGAGTTTAAGACTTTTTACATGATTTCAAATATTTCATGAAATTTCAAGTAGTTTTCAGTAATTTTTGAAGAATTCGAAAACTTTACAAACGATTTAAAAAGAATTAATAGGAATTTGAATTTAAAAAATTGCAAGTATCAACTAAAAATATGTTCAGCTTTAAAAGATTGAATTTCCTATTATTTTAATTATCCCGAAAAGTTTTGTCAAACTGGAATTTTCCCGGAATTACTGATCATATAATACCGCAATCTCAATAATTTTTCAGTTGATTAAACTTTATTAATTGAACAACAATGAAAAGATAACAAATTCCCAGAATAAGTGGAAATGTGGAACTATAAGATGGATATACTAGTTGAATTTTCAACCAAGTCAGTGGGGAAAATGGGAATTTTCTTGAAAACAGGGGTAAAAGAGGAATCCTTAAAAAGGTGAAATTTAGAAAAATGTCGATTATGTGTGAATTTAAATAAAATTTTACACTATTGACTGAAAATAGGGTTCTTTAGGGACGAAATCTTGAAAATAGGGGATATTATAGGGACATCAGATGAATATAGGGGCCAATAGGGAATACAGGGACCGGTCTGAATTTCCTTATATCTTAAAACTTTCAAATTATGTACTTAAAATTGTTTAAAATTATAAATGTAAATCTTCAGCTTGGAATCCATCATTTATAATATTTTCTCTTACTAATAAAAATTATAATATATAAATATCGTTTAATATTTCGTTTCTGCGATTCTTTTTATTAGCTTGTAATAGTTCAAAGGAACTGAAATTTTATACTCGAGTCGAAACTCCTTTGAGTGTACGTCCTCTATTAGAATCCATACACCAAAGTATGGATGTGTGCAACATAATGACATACTATTCTTCAAAGGACATGGAACCAAATCTATTTTTCTTTTTTATCGTTATATATAGTTGTGTTTCTGCGTGAATATAATGTACATCTTGATAGTAGTGGATCAAGCTTGTAACCTTGAAATGGAATCATTTTATTTCACATCAAAAATA
>JAUESI010000015.1:2561161-2571530 GCA_032275145.1 Synergus laeviventris | reverse complement strand
TAAAGTACCCTTTTTTTTAGTCAATAGAATAAAATTTTTCTTTCCTATTTAAAAAAAAGTAATGTTACTAATATATCGGAGACATTGTTGAAGAAAACCTAATTGGTTGATGTTTTTTTGAACTTGTGCCAAGTTTATGTTTATTCAAATTATATAAATAGTAAAGAATTTTACGGAATTTCAAGGGGTTTTATAAAACCCTTGATTTTACCAGTTATTGCGATTTTATAGAATCTGAAAAAGTTTAAAGGGACTTTACGAAATATTCTTTGAATTTTCAGGTATTTTAGGGGATTTTATGAGATTTTGTGGAATTTTGAATATGGGGGTAAATTGTTTACATTATTAGACTAATTTACTCCAAATATTAGGTTCGAAAAAATTTTTTTACAATAATTATAAACACATTTTGAAAAATTAAAAAAATGAAATTTCTCCAAATTGGTAATGAGACAGTTTATTAAAAAATTGGAGAATCGATTATGTTAATTAGAAATGTATTTAAAAAATTACTGTAATTTTCAAACCATTTTTTTTAATGCAATTTTTTCGTATAATCACCATTTTTTTCTGTATTGCACCTACTTCCTGTGTACTAACACATATTTTTTGGGAAAGGATCAAAAGGGCACTTCTTATTTAAAAAGAATAAAAATTTAGTTTTTAAATTATAACTTAATAAAATAAACGTAATTTGAACAAATCCAAAACTTTTATTAAATAATAAGTATATTTTTATAGAGATTTCACAATTATAGTTAACCCCCCTTGAACGGGGTTAACTAGCCCCTGTGGCTAACATACACAAAAATTACTGATTTTCATCGAAGTCAAATTTTAGTTTTGAATGATTAATGAAGTAATATAACAAAAATACAAGACGTTATATCTTTTTACACTCCATTTTAGATTAAAAAGGGTAAACCACCCTTAATGTAAATTTTTATTTCCTCAAACATTTGTAACAGTTGCCGTTTAATTGTCGTAATGGAAATTATTTTCAGGATAGGAAACATCCCAGACTACCGGCACGAGGCACTCTTAGGGGGTAAACCACCCTCTTCAAATGCGAAACCATGATGTTTCACATTCGTGAAGCATTTTAAGTATAACAAATAAATTATTATGGTATACGAAATTGGACAGTTTATTTTATTTATTTCCTATAACATGAATGTACAAAATGGTTTGTGGGTAGTTTACCCCCTTCGAATTAGAATGGAAGTGCCTCGTGCCGGTAAACTGCGGTATTTTCTTTTATCACAATGTTTTCTGTCCTGAAGATAATTTCCACTACGACCATTAAACGGCAACTGTTACAAATATTTAAGAAAATAAAAAATTTAATTAAGGGTACTTCACCCTTTTTAATGATTTCATCCCCTAAATATGAATTTGGGTACGAATAAAAAAACACCTGTAAATTATTTTTTAGTGCCCTTAAATACTTTTCACAATTTACGAAATATAATTGTGACATATTTATAAAAATGTACTTATTATTTAATAAAAGTATTGGATTTGTTGAAATTACGGTTATTTTATTAGGCTGTAAATTAAAAACTGAATTGGCCCCCTTCTGTAATGGATTCACATACATTTTAGGGGCCAAAAAATAGTTTTTATTTTTTTAAACTGAAGTACGTGCCCTTTTGATCCTTTCCCAAAACAGTAATTTTTTTTATACGTTTCTAATTAACATAATTGATTCTCAAATTTTTTAAGAAACTGTCTCATTGCTTTGTATAATATCAAGAGATTTTCCTATTTCAAAAATTTTTAATTCTGATTTATTTTACATATTTTTGAAATCCTTTAAAACTTTTTTAAATCACTTGAAAACTTTCCAAATTCCTTGAAATTACTTAAAATCTCTTAAAATTCTTTAAAATCTTCTATAGCACTTTACAAATTCAAATCTCTAAAATTCCTTAAAATCATTTGAAATTCCATGGAATATGTTAAAAATTTTTTAAATCAATTCAAATTTCTTAGAATCTTTTTAAATCTTTTGTAATCACATTTCCCAAAATTCTTTAAAATCATTCAAAATATCTTGAAATCTTGTTAATTGCAAAGGAAAACTTTTTAAATCGTTTCAAATAATTCTTGAAATGCATGATGTTGATGTGGAATCGTTATGGAATTCGCCAAAAATTGTCTTAAATTCCTCTGGAATTCACTTTTTCAATTTTTTGTCACACATTTTTATTTAAAAAGAAATCACCTTCCTTTGTTGATGATAATATAGGTTATACACTGTGATGACTGTTATTGTTTTCTTTGTAGAAAATTTTCTTTTTTTTTTGAAAATTCAAAAATTATTCTATCCTTTATTGTAAATTGAACTGCTTTGTTGAAGTTCGTATTTTTTCATAGACAACTTTTGACTAATAATCCATTTTGTTTGGTTGAAAAACAAAATGTGTCGATAAAGATTCACTTTTTTGGTTGAAAATTGAACTATTTCATTCGAATATTTTTGGATTATTTTGGGTACTAGTAAAACTAATTTACAAAAAATTCACAGCAACAGATGTTGTTCTTTTTGGTCCTCACATTGCAAAATTTAATAAATAATTATTAATACACTATATAAGTGACAAAAAAGTGTCCTATGTACCCTTCTTTTTCTCTAAAATGAGCTTAAACTTCGATTTGGAATAAAACATCACGATTTCTTGCTGATAAGTAAACGCAGGACATTCCGGCGCTTTTATCACTCGGTAGTAAGGGAGCAAACTTGAAGAACTATTGTCAAGATAGAAAAGTAGAGACTATCATTTGTATGCATGAAGTTGAGAAAGTTTTACGAGATGTTTTATGCTGAGAGAGCTTCAGTGTACCTTTCGTATTAATATGCTGCGTGAACTCTATTATTCAACTCTAAGCCGATTTCGGAAATATAAGAACATGACCAGGCTTAGAATTTATTTTTCAATACCTAGAAATAATGATAATAATTAAGATTATTGGTTGCTAATAGGAGTCGATATGATGAAGCCATCCATGAAGATGGGGGTAATTGCCTTGATAGGAATATGTGTCATATTCTACCAATACCATCTTTCAACTGGAGTGAGATTTGACCAGGGCACAGCTTTCAATTCAGCTGGTTCGCTGGACGATCCATCCAATCTACAACCTGGAGAAGAATTTGAAACCTACGTCAGAACACCGAGAATCACAGAGGACATGGTGAGAAATGAGAATCAAACTATTTTCAATTTCATATCGTGTTACGTCACGATGTGAGCAATAATTTTTGGGACATCCTAATAAAAAGAATTATATTTAATTTAATTTGAGAATATATTAAATCAAAATGTAATATCAAGAGATGGGAAAGATCTCAGTAAGACCTTACGGTAAAACATTTTCTTGTTGTGACTGGCCAAGAGAGAGTATTGATTTACCCTTCCAAATTTAGTTTGACCGAGTAATTTATTGAGGCAGTTTTTCTCGTCGGAATAAATTACACATGTCATTAACTTCTTCAATCTCAGAAGTAATGCGGTTTCTCCCTTTCTATATAATAATATATGTCACTACTCTTGTGGATATTACAACACTAATGGCACTGTTCTATACATATAATTATGTATAACCACCGGCTAATATATTTATAAATTTTATCAAACCCATATTATTATATTTTTTTTAATGTTTTGCCAAGTCCTATATTAGTTGGCAAAGCTTTTTCCGTTCGATTGAATGATTAACGTTTGTTGCTCCACTCTTCAGACTCGAGGCTGAATTTTTCCATGACATATGTTTTCTAAAGTCTATATTGATAAAGTTTCAATTAAGGCCCTGGCTACGTGTACCAAACTTTTCAATTGTTGATCTTTGGATATTAAAATATACTTCCAAAGCAAAGTTTTATTAAGTACCAGTTTCGTTCGTGAGTTTAAATTTAATGTATGAGATATAATATCGAATGAGTCAAAATTTAATAACTAAAATATTTAATGTTAAGATCTCATGATGGTTTCATAGGACAATTTCACGGTTCTCGAACGTTGATCGCATTTCCAATTCAACTCAGAACTGCTATTGTACAATGGAATAATTTGAATATTTGATGCATTCTTCGTCTATTCAGATTGGTTATGAGGCCACTGATTATTTCATCAAAAGAATCTCTAATCCTAGACTATATTTATGTTAGAATATCTTAATGTATTTTTTTATTTTTTCGTTTTCAGATACGTGTGGCAGTGAATTCGGTGCAAAAATCCTATGGCCTCAGTCCAGACATCACGAAACGTCTAATGCGGGAGCTTCTAAGTCAGTTAGCAATAAATAAAAGTGGCCTCGCATCTCGTCAGGAAGTAGTGTTGAATAATTTTGACCGTGCCATGCAAACCGCGATATCGACAACACCAAAGATATTACCCCCGTGCCATTCACCGTCCAGGCAATTTCAAGAAATAGTGGATCCTCTCTATATCATAACGCCAACCTACAGACGTCCAGAACAAATTGCTGAACTGACAAGAATGTCCCACACTCTGATGTTGGTTAAGAACGTGAATTGGTTGGTTATCGAAGATGCAAAAGTTGCCACCAAACAGGTCACCAAACTACTTGAGAAAACTGGTCTCAAGTTTGATCACTTAGTTGGTGAGCTTGGGACTTTAAACTATGTATTTCTCATTATTTCTTTTATTTTACCTAATTAGATTACTCATTTTTATTTTACTGCTGAAAACATTTTAAGCTTTTAAAATTTTATAATTTTAGATAGAAACTGTATTGTAACGTTAACTAAAAAATCTGAGGAACGGGTCTGATATTATGTTAGAATGATAAGAAGTAACTCATTCAAGAAGAGAGATTTTAAAGGATTGCTTCGATTCCTTACAAATTGATATTGAAAAGAGGGTTTAATTTAAGAGATTTTTCTTTGGATTACAGCACCAATGCCTGAAAAGTACAAGCAGAAGAAAGGAGCAAAGCCAAGAGGGGTTTCTAATCGAAATCGAGGTTTACAATGGGTGCGTGCAAATGCAACGAGAGGAGTTCTCTATTTCGCTGATGATGATAATACATACGATATCGCTCTTTTTGATGAGGTACAAATAAAATTATAATTCTTATAAAGTATAATTTATATAAAATTCTGGAAATACTTTTAATTTGCAGAAAGCGTTGTGACAATAACTCCTAATTTATTTCTAGCTTCAAAAATCTGATTGTTCTTATTTCTTTTCCAGAAATAAGTTAAAGTCACTTTAAAGTCTTAATTTAGAGAGTACACAATAATTTAAAATGATTCAAAAGAATTCATAGGAATTTTAAAGATTAAAGTAGAATTTACAAGAATTAAAAGTAAATTATAAAGAAATCAAAATAAATGCAGTTGAATTTCCAAAAATTCAAGGGTAATTTAAACAAATTATAGTTTATTTATAGAAATGCAAAAAACTTGAGAACTTTCAAATGATTATAAAAAATTTCAAGAGATTACAAGAGACGTCAAGTGATTTTAAGAAATTTGAAGAGATTTTTAAAGAATTCAAATAAGTTTCAGGATTTGCATACGATTTCAAGATATTTTAAATGAATTTAAATAATTTCAATGGATTTAAAGGATATCAAGTTATTTTAAGTGTTTAAATGTTTGAATTGTGATGACTGAAATAATAATACCTAACTTACATTTGCCCTTTCAATATAGATTTCCTAGCAAGAAGTGAACCAACCTTTCCAAACTAGATTTCTAAAAGCCCGAAGTCACATGAAACAATTCAAAGCCTGAAAAGCTATGTAGAAATGTAATATAAGAAAACCCAAAACTTGATATTCTTCTAAAACCTTAAAAAAAACTCTAAAGTTCTTTCTCTATTTTCCAGATAAGAAATACGAAAAAAGTATCCATGTTTCCTGTGGGCCTCTGCACTAAATACGGATTAAGTTCCCCAGTCGTAAAGAACGGAAAATTTTCCGGCTTCTACGATGGCTGGGTAGCAGGGCGAAAATTCCCTGTGGACATGGCTGGATTTGCAGTAAATGTTAAGTTCCTTCTGGAGAGGCCAAATGCCTCCATGCCCTATAGAGCTGGTTTTGAAGAAGACGGATTTTTGAAAAGTCTCGCTCCCTTCGAACCCAGAGAAATCGAGCTATTAGCCGATAATTGCACAAAAATACTTGCGTGGCACACGCAAACTAAGAAAAATGAGCCTAGTGCCCCTCTCAATATGACACTTTATAGTTTCACAAATCTTGTTAAACTCAAACAATTAATCGTATGATATCCAAGATCTGCTTCGATGAAAAAAAAAACCAGAATTGAATTCTCTACTAAGAAAACAATAATTCGTTCTACTGTCCTCTAGACTTTATTTAGAGCGTTGATTTGGACGAAATTGTGGCGAACCATGTGATCCAGTGCCTGAAAATACTTCTTCCCTGAAAAAAGAAGAAAATATTAGGCGATTATAAATAAAAAATTTGCAATGTACGTCATACTGGCGCACTAGCCTTGACCTCTTCAGTGATGATTGTTCGATTGCAGGGACGGACGTGCCAGGAAGAAAGTTAATCCTTCAAAATAAAATGAATATTCATCTTTTGATAACGTATGATAAGATGATAAAGAATGAGTGCTCTCTTTACCTTATAATAAGGGTCTGCACGCTCTTGCTTTCATAATTTCGTTCGCTCTCTTTCTATGAAGACTAATAGGTACTATTAAAAATAAAAAAAGAGAAGTTTTGATTGAGCTCTACTTCTCATAAAGGGAAAAAAAATACGAGTTAAAGTTATACTATTTATTTTATTCTTTTATGTTTTATTATTTTCTATTTTATGTATTTTGTTCCTTACGTGGAGTTCCTATATTGCAAGCCCGCCCCTGCACGAGTTTCTCGTGCAAATTCAGATCTCATCCTCGAACTTAGAAAGACTATTGATTCCTCATTCGGTAAATTCCACATTTTTTTAATAATTCAATTTCTGATTTTCAAATTCTTGATAGTAATTTTATATTCAAATCGTTTCTAGTTTCGAGGATGAGAACCGAGTTCTTGGAATAAGAGTTAGAAGCAGATTGACATGGAGGGTTTTAGTAGGCTTCTATTTACCGACATTTATCGACTTTGAGAAATTTAAGGGTTTGTGTCTGTGCTAAGTTATGAAATATAGCTCAAATTGTTACAAAAGCATAGAATTTGATTTGAGATAAGAATAATAATTACTAGAGTCAATCTCTCAAAAAATTTCCAAATTTGGCTGGAACCTGAACCTTCGGAAAACAAAATGTCGATAAGAGGAATCTATTACAACCTTTCCTATCAATCAACTGTGTTAGATAGGATCGTAAGTTTTCCAATATACATATTCTAATATCGCGCAGAGGATAAAAAGAGTCGACTTTGTTCATATATAATTCAATAAAGTCGATTGTTTATTATCTTCAAACGTAATCTACTACTCTCTACTAACATAAAAAAACAGTTGCCGAAGAAGGTCATTTTTAGGGTGTTGGATCGAAGTTCTAATCTTAAAATTCGACTTCATTTCACTCGACACATATTAGAATGAAATATTTTTTCAGTCTGTAGTGCTACTCATTTTTTCTGTAAAGGTATAGAACAGAAAAATGTTTTATTTTAATAATATTTGTGGGATTGAATTTTTAGTTTAATCTCGTATTCTTTGTTTTAAGTAACCAGTTTTTAAATGAAAGATTTTTCCGATCGATACACACATTTCTATTTCAAACAAGAGAGAGTGCATTCACAGGACGAAAAGATATCAAACCCTAATAATTATTTAGTAAAATGTGGAGATTTAATTTTGATGTTAGGATTTGATCGAACAGCTTTAAGGCCATGTATCAGTTTTCCGATCCCTGCGACATGTTCTTCCGTGCAATAACATTGTTACATTTGTTGATATATCGAGTTGACAATTTAAAAAATTAAAGCTCGAGATAAAAGTAACTTAGAGTATTTCCATTAATTTGACAAATTTTCAACTCAATATCTCAATAAATGTAGAAATGTTATTACAGCGGAAAAATGCCGGTGAGGCAGGGATCGGGTAATTTGATACACAGCCTTAATAAAAAAATGACCAATTCAGGGAACATCTCGCTTTAATGATGAATCTAGAAAGCCTCAAGGTCTGGCTGTTGAGTCTTTTCGTTATACTTTTGGATATTTATTTTTGCTAGACAAGATATTAAATGGAATGTTATAGGAACTTCGGTTGAAAAAGAAAAAATTTATCGTTTAGCGTGGATTGAATTATAAATTTCAAATATGCTACTATTTATTTAAGTACTTATTGTTAATCTCTTATGTGTGCAAGTTTCAAAACTTTGTTAGAAATAAGAGGCTCTTGTGAAAAAAGAATGTGTAGAGCTTAGAAAAAAACTCTAAAATTAATTCTAATTCTCCTGAACAGTATTATCCATTATCATCAGTGTTGCTACTGAAAGTTCTCTAAATTCCAAGTTAATTGGATTTCTCTCTATCGTTTTTTTTAAAGCTCTTGCCTTCGCCTCTTCATTTTGTGTGATAGAATATTTTGTTTGAACTGTTTATTTTCCTTAGAGTAAAACTCTTGCGCTTCCCAATGGATTGTAGCACGAAACTCTTTCGCGAGTTAAAATATTGCTTAATTGCATTTCCAAAAAATATTAATGAAATATTTATTTACTTGCCAGTGAAATTTTCACAGTGTAAGTTAAAATGTGTGAATTAAAAATGGAAACATTTAAAAATTTTAACTTTAAGTGATGCACCAATTGAAATTAAAATTGATCAAATTGAAGGATATGTGAATTTAAATTAGAAGAATTTTCATATTAGAGTGGATCTTTAGAACTGAAAATATTACTTTAGGTCGACATCACTCTTTTCCTCAATCTTCTCTCTACAACTTTTCTCTCCGAATTTACGCTTTACCAATTTTGCATTTAACAAAAAAAAAAAATGTGCAAATAATTTAAATCTTGAATAATAATATCTTTATAGCTTATAGAAACCGCCTTGATCAAAATGTTTGCGATAAAGAAGGGATATATATATATATATAATTGAAGATTTTATAGGATATGGTTTAAGAATTCAAAATTCGTTTTTTTTTTTGTTATTTATTTCAACACTGACTACGAGTGCTTCTAGCCTATTACGAATTATGAATAATGAGCGGACAATAAGGTGGGTTACAAAAAATACTACTTGAATACTAGTTTGGGATTGCTTGATAAGAGAAATTTTTCAAGATAAATTTAATTACCAAATTTCGACGAGACTGTTTCGAGAGATTAGGAATTATTACGTTAATTTAATCATTTGGCGAGGTATCTAATGTAACCAATCGTTTGATGTTTTGCAATATCAGAAGCGAAAGGAAAGCAAAATATCAAGAGACTTGAAACATGTATTATATTTGTATCATACTTATAGGTTGAAACGAGTGCTGCGATGATAGTCATACTTACATACCGATTAATGATAGCCTAAGTGTAAGATTAAGACTTCTCCTTTTTAAGATGTAAAATACCGAAATATAAAACTTCGCTTAGTAACGAATTTTTATTTTCTAAATTTATAAACGGTTTATTATTATTCACTTTTTAAACGTATTAAATTCAAAATCCATCAAAATTTCCCAATTCCTGACACTTTCAATTCAAAATTATGTAAAAGAATATAAAACTCAGTATTTTATCTAAACCTCAAATTAAGTTTGTAAAGTAATGAATAGTTATAACAAATCCTATTAAAAACTAAATGTAACTAAAAATATACATGACAAAATCACAAATCAACAACGTGGATCACGTGGGACATATAAATTATCAAATGTCTATATAAGAATAAATGGATCATCGAACTTCGAGAATCGACCACATCAATTTAAAATTTCGAGCAAGAAAAGTACCCGTCTATCTCGCACCACCATAGAGAATCTTTTAAACTTTTTTCTGATACTTTGTATTTTCTGTATTTTCCCTCGAAAAAGCTGCAAAATATTGATTAGAATTCGCTTTTAGTTAATGAATTATCAAAACCAGATGTGATTCCAGTAAACGTAAAACTTTTCTTTAGAGAATAGCTGCAGTTGGGGTTTGTAAAGTTTGCGTCATTTATGTTCACACACTGAAATCGATTGACTATATTTGATCAAATCTTTGTGATAATTTACGAGAATTACAATCGTTTGAACAGACCAGCAGTCTGATAATTCTTAATGTTCTTTAAAACAGTCGTTTATAAACTGTACAACAATTTACGCACGCTGTGGAGAACGTGGAGAAGTTATTGGTATTTTAATGGAGAATTAGAGCAAATTGGAGGGAATTCCAAATTAGAACTTCTGCAGTTTAAATTGCAACGCATATATATATATA
>JAUESI010000015.1:2540469-2561061 GCA_032275145.1 Synergus laeviventris | reverse complement strand
ATATATATATATAATCGGAAGTAAAATATTCGTTTATAGTGATCATATAACCTGTTCTCAGAGATTTTTTAAAGTCGAGTTTTATACAAAAATAATTAGAATTCACTCTTTTTAATATTTTATCATTAACTTATTTCACTTATTTGTAATTAAACGGACGTGGATAAAACGTGAAGAGGATGGAAATACGAAACAGAAAAAGACAATGCATATTTTTTATTATGAAATTATAAATATTTTTCCTATGATAAAAAATTATATATACATATATATAGTATCATCAAAGCTATAAATCTATTTACAAGAAATATCTTGAAACTACCAAGAGATTCTCTGCGGATGTTCTTGGTCTTGCCAGTAAAACACTTTATTAACAAACACGAAAAATTGAAGAAAATTAACTAATAACGTCGTTATCGACTCGAAAGTAATTTGCCACAAATTCGGTTTTCGTAGATTCATCCTGAATAAAATATAGGGAACAATAAAATATCGTGGTTCCAATAATAATTGAGGTATAAGAACTGCTGAAGTGCAGGCCAAATATGTGACTCGAGACAAAAACCTGACATGAGAGAGACATTTGAAAAAAGCATAAATGCTGAAACTATGTAGAGGTATAATTAAATATTTGAAGAAAGTATATCGTCCCATAAAATAATTCCAAACGTAAAAGACGTAGTGTCTGTTGTCGGCTAAAACATAAGGATGAACCAAAGTATTAGAATGAATAATTGCTGCCATTAAACATATGACAGAACTTGAAATTGCCCAATGTTTTAGTAAATCTTTGAAAAAATCTTTCCAGAAGGGTAGCATGTATGGCCAAGCAAAACAAAACGTAAAACTGAAAAAGTAGAAGAGCTGAGGTATGTGAATCGTTGGAACGTGTGCTGTGCGATCTCCAACGACGATTCCGCCATTCCAGATGATAAAAGCCAAGAAGAGAATCCCAACTGTTATGTAGGGAGTCAAGGACGTGAATATTTCCATAGCAAACTTTAAAAATGACAATGGACCTCTTCGAAATTCTACTTTTATAGTATCCCAGAGCCACTGAAAAAATTTAGAAGATTTAGAATTATCAATTCGGGTTTCATTTTAACTAATGGGAAAATTTATAGCTTCTCCTATCATCAGAAACTTGTATACTTTTTATCTTTAATCACAAGCTCGACTGTAATCCAAGTTTAAGAAAGTTAAAGTGGTAAAAATGATATCACTAAAGTATTATAAAAAAGTTGTTTTATAATTTTGAAAGAAACTTTTTTTTACCTGAATGTGATTTGAAGTGTTACGTAAATTAATTGAAGGAGGTTTTCGCGCTTTTAACTCTAAAAGATCTATTCCTCTTTCTATGGCGAGTAAAATAACCCAAATAACATTAGTTTGCCTTACGAGAATGGAAATTACACCTGAAACAAATAATATACATATATATTTGTAAAACTATTTTAAGAATGTATTTTTAAAATGATTAATTTGCTTATCGTTCTTACCTAAAAATGCAGCCGATTTTATCTGGCCTTTTAAATGCAACAGATTCATTGCTAGTATCACAGTGAGAGAAAAAACGTCCGTATAGTATAAAAAAAACCAGAAAAATAGAGGCGGAAATAATACAATGTTATAAGAACTAATTAAATTTATCCATGAATTTTTCGATATGGTCACCTCGATTTTTTTAAGCTGAGCTACCAAATTGGTAACTAAATAGCAGTTTAAGAAAGTTGCTATTAAATTTACAGATCGGATCGCTGTTGTATTACAAAAATCAAATGGTGCCAGGACCGCTGTTGTCATTAAATAAAGACCCGGAAGTGTTGTTATTTTTGGGTCCCACTGAAAATAGAATTCCAAATAAATTATTGAAACATAAAAACTAAAGTTTATCACAATTTTATTAATGTTAAATATAATAAAATATTTTAAAAGATATACTTACTTCAGAAAACTTTCCTTCACAGTATTTTAAGGTTTGTGGAATGTGAAAAACTTCATCGATAAAATAAAACGGTTGCACGCGATTTAAATAGATAAACAAAACAAATGTCATTAATGCAAAACATAGAAAAATAAACCACTTCATTAAAGTCTCAAAATTACAGTCCTGATTCATAATATTTTCTTCTATTTTACGTGATCTTTTCGCGTTCATTTTTTGAAAATAATATTTGTTTCTAAACGTTTAAAAATATCCACGTGGCTTACAGTCGCTTCTGCCTATAACTTAAAAATATTACAATTATCTTTTCCTATTCACAGTCCCTTTTCTTTCAATTAAAATACTTTGGTAACTCCTATAATTCAATTTACTAAAATAACTCATTTTACAGGAAATTTATGCATTTTAAAAAGATTTTAATCTTCCTGTCAATTTGAATTTAACTTCCTGATTGGTTGGGCACGGAGGTCACTATAGTATTCGCCAATCCCAACGAAACAACACTTTCTTAGTACACGCAATTAAAAAAAAAATTCTTTACTACAGTTGAACGAGACAATCTATTGAAATCCATTACTTTTAGTGGTAATAAACAAATTTAGAGGTTATAATAAGCTTTGACACTTGACTTTCGGCATTCTGTCAAAACTGCTGTGAATCGTTACCAGGTGAGGGGTGAGGCTCGCGAGTAAAACAGCGTTGCCAGATCTGCAAAAACGAAATTTGACGGAAATACACGAAACAGTAGCGGGAAAATATAACATTTTTAATAAATGTTAATAATACAATTAATACTAAAAATAGAGTATATACGCATAATAATAATGAATGATTAAATGTTTAGAATAAGAATGGAAATTCTTGATGTGTCCTAATATAATTGAGAAGATTCTCTAATGAAAACATGCGCTGATGCACATTGCAAAAGTCTACTTCGACCATCTCTGCTTCCACCAATCTTTGCTTCCACTTACATCACCAGTTCCACAGTGACTTCCACAATACCAAATACCACACATGAGTACTTTTCAAATTCAAATATATCTTTGGTTTTCATTGCTTTACCAGTGCCTATAAACAATTTCGAGAAATTCAGCGTATTTTCATTTCATAATTATGAAGAAATTAATCATCGTAATCTCTTATTGACTTTGGCACTAAGTTGTGTAACCAAGTATAACATTGGGATTTGTGACAGATAGTATTTAGATTTTAGATATCTTGGATGTTTGAGATCAAGGAAATATCTTTACAAGTTTCGTCACGTGGTAATTTTGAAAATTGGTGGACATAAAAAATGTCTCATTTGAAGAGTTTGAGAATGTACTTCTTCGGAAGGAAAATAGAAAATCTAGAACAAATATTAAACGTTCTAAAAATCGGGAAAAAATCCAGGGTCTACGATACATATTGTCGAAGTAATGAAAGAGGTTATGCGCGTTGCATTCCCCTAAAATTCGGTAATTATTCGATTTGCCCTTTGTATAAAGTGTTTGACACAATACTTCTGAGGAATTATTTTCGTAAGCTTGCAAATTCTCAATTTTATGATTACTATAATAATAATCGTCATGGAAATTGGAGCAAAAGAGGAAATAAGAGCTGGAGGTTTGTTCTAAGTAGTGTCGGCCTAACTGTAGCTCTCTGTGAAGGGAATAATTTTGGCAAAGGTGAGGTTCATTTAAAAATATTAAGAAGTGTGTGATTAAATTAAGGTAATCAAATTTAAGTAGTTGACATTGTAGAGAAACGGTTCTTCAGAGCGGCACAGTATGGCAATATTCCAGACCTTAAGAAGGTAATATTTTTTTAATATAGTTCACACATAAAATATCTATTCATTTTGGATGTGAATGATATTGTAGCTTGAGTCAATTTTAGGCTTTAGCTGATGGTATCGATGTTAACTCGAGGCACCCTTTAGGATGGACAGCTTTACATGTGGCTGCTATCAATGGAAAACTAGATGCTGTAAAATTTTTAATATCGAATGGAGCTGACGTAAACGCTGGAGACGAGTTTATTAATGTATATAAAACCGCAATGGAAAAAGGTTTACATACTCTAGATGGTAAGCTTTTCTTATGTCTTAAAAACGTTCCAAAAACATCCGATGTCTGACCAAAGTAAGTTCCAAGAATGTCCAATGTTCCAAAACCGTGTCCAAAATGTTTTTAGGATGTAATTGACTAAGAAAAATTTAGGTTCGTAATGATTTACTATTATTTAAAAATATTAAAGAAAGATTATTGAATATTTCAGTTATCATGAAACGTGAGGAAGAATTTTCAGACCATTTAAATATAAGAGCCACTTTTAAAGGCTGTACAGCGCTTCACTACGCAAGTTTGTCAAATTCAAAAGAATGTGTTAAATTCTTGCTAGATGCAGGAGCAAATCCTACAATAGAGAATGAAGTAGGTCATCGCGCTTTAGATTACGCAAAAGAAGGAGAAATGCAAGAATTGATTATTAAACATACTCTAAAATACGACGAAATACTCAAAGAAAAGGTGAGTTTTTAAATATGTCTTTCTCCAAATTGTGGTACTCATTTTTTAAAAAGACTTTATTAAGCCAACAGTATTAAAAGTAAACCGTTTTTCGCTCTATAGACATACTTCTATTTATACAAAGAGTTCATCTAAAGAGCGAAAAGGTACTTCATTCTAATATTTGTTGGGTAAAATGAGAAATTCGAATTTTGAGGTTAGAACTTGGATCCGACACCTATAACATTAATTTATTTTTGCGTTCTGCATATCTTTTATTCAGGAAGCAGAAGAGAGGCGAAGATTCCCTTTAGAACGAAGACTAAAGCAGTACATAGTTGGACAAGAGGGCCCCATTTCTGTTGTGGCTTCTGGTAAGTTTCGGTTTTAAAATTTATTTCGTAGGTCATTAAATTATTAACGAAGAATGAAAAATATCGATGTAATTGCAGCTATCCGAAGAAAGGAGAACGGTTGGATTGATGAAGATCATCCATTAGTATTTCTGTTTCTTGGTTCATCCGGAATCGGAAAAACAGAGTTAGCAAAACAATTAGCTAACTACATTCACAAAGATAAAGCTGGAAGTTTTATTAGGCTTGATATGTCTGAATATCAAGAGAAGCATGAAGTAGCAAAACTTATCGGGTCACCTCCAGGGTAAAATACAAGTGGATTATATACAAACAATGTTAAAGTATGATTGGCTTAGTCTAATTAAAATAATTTTGTAATAGATACGTAGGTCATGATGATGGAGGTCAACTGACTAAGCTTCTAAGAAAATACCCGAATGCTGTTGTATTATTTGATGAAGTTGACAAAGCACATCCTGATGTACTAACAGTCCTTCTACAACTATTTGATGAGGTATCTTTGTACATTTTATTTTAAAAATAGCTGAACTATTTTTTATTATATATATAACCACTAATATTTTGTTTTTAGGGAAGACTGACTGATGGAAAGGGAAAGACGATTGAATGCAAAAGTGCAATATTTATAATGACTTCAAATTTAGCAAGTGAGGAAATAGGAGAGCATGGAATGCAATTAAGACAAGAAGCTGAACGGTTATTTATGCACAGGCTTGATAAAAAAGGGGATGAAGATCAGGAACCAGAACAAATAGAAATATCACGAAACTTTAAAGATAAAGTCGTAAGTTTTCTTTAATCTCCCTATCCACGCTGATGATGCTTGTAAACAATAGTGGAGTAACCTTAAAAACTTTTTTTTGCAGGTGCGACCAATTTTAAAATCTTATTTCCGAAGAGATGAGTTCTTAGGAAGGATCAATGAAATTGTTTATTTCCTGCCATTTTCTAGAAAAGAACTTATACAGTTAGTAGCTCGAGAACTTGAAGCGTGGTCCGTAAGAGCCAAAAAGCGTCACGGAATAGAATTGAAATGGGACCGGGAAGTCTTGTCAGCCTTAGCGGATGGATATGATCCACATTACGGTGCTCGATCGATTAAATATGAAGTCGAAAGGAGAGTCGTCAATCAGCTAGCAGCAGCTCATGAACGAGGACAAATATGTGAGTATTTTAGTAGAAAAACAAAGAAAACTGCTTGCTTCTGTATAGAAAAAGAGTATTATATAGGAAAACTTTTATTTCGAAATTTACAGCAAAAGGGTGCTGCGTACTCTTGAAACCCAAGTGGCATGAAAACGGTGTCAGCATTTGTTTCTCTGTTCGAGTTCCAGGCAGAAAAGATTTTACAGATATAGTAATTGCAGATAACGAGGTTAAGAAGATAAATGCAAACTGATCGTCTAATAATATTCCTAAGATGTATTTTTTTTTAATTTACGCTTTATTAGCTTGTTGAATTATTTATGAATGCTGTATATAAGAGAAAATAATATAACAAAGTTTGATGAGCAGAAGGGCAAAACATCAGAATGTCATATGTAGATTAGGTAATGTTATTAAAAATTATGCCATTGTGGTGAAAGAAAATAAATTTTGTATAAATTTGTATTTATTTTGCATTATTGAATTTCATCGAAGTTTACATATTGAAAGAATATTTTTCTGAGCGTGTACAATCGTTTAGTGTATACGTACTTCTAGGCACACATACGAAGTAATTTATTACCGAATTTATAAAATTTATGATCTTTCCTTAACCTTTTTTCTTTGAAGATTCATCAACTCACTTATTAATCACGTTCATTAAAGAATAAATACTATTCTATTCTGTATTACTTTCAATGATAGACTCAATTAAACTAAAGAAAATTAAGTTAAGGTCAACGTCCGGATTTGAATACATTGTAAAGTAATTATTTTAATGAAAATAACTTTTTCTGAATGATAAGGAGTATAAGTATAATCTCTGAATGCATTGTTGATAAATCTCACCAATTATGAGGCCTATTGTACTTCAGCAGTTAAACGATTGAACCAGAAAGACTTCCACTTGATATCTGAATCTAATGGTAGACGCTGCATGAGACTTATCTTCAAAGATCCAGCCTAGATAGTTCCGAATTCGTTAAGTTGTACCGTGTAAATAATAAAAGATATTGTGTTCTATCAATAATATTGCTTCCGTATAACAATCATGGTTCTTGACCGAAAATTATTCAATGTGCTTATTTTAAGCTGCGGTTTTATGATCATCTTTTCTGCACTTTATACGACATTTAATATTGAGGTATGTAAAACAACGAATTGATTTTATAAATAATAAGTAAAATATAAGTTACTGTTTCACAGGAAAGCTCCGAGATTTTTTTATATACCCTAACAATTGTTTTGTATTCTTGGATGAAAGTGTTAGAAGATTTCTATCTTAAGTTAGGATTTAAAAAATCGACGTTTTTCTGTGTCTTTAAAATGTGTAAATATTTTGAAAGACAATTGTCGAAGTTGATAAACTGCTTTATCAAATTTTATATGAAGAGAATTCGCTAAGTTTGCTATCAGTGGAAAGATAAGGAAACTGATCTAACCAAATATGCATTTATAAATGAGATTAAACTTCTATTAAATAAAAAATTAGGCAATAGATAAATTACATTCTTAATACAAGGAATAACAATTCTTAAATTTTCAGAAAACCGTACTAGATATTATTACCAAAGAGAATAAAAACTTGACAGTGGGTGATGGTTATACCAGTATGTCTATAACATATTTGACATTTGCCATTTTCCTCTGGATTGCTCCGTCTTTCATTTTATTGACCAGTGCACGGATGTCAATAATAATCGGTTCTATTTTTTATGTTTTCTACATATTCACTTTTTTGTGGCCTCAGAAATATTTATTATATACTTCATCAGCGTTTTCGGGATTTGGTGCTGCTTTGCTATGGACAGGACAAGGCAAATATTTAATAGACAATAGTGATTCATCAACACTGTCTCGCAATACATCTATTTTTTGGATATTCTACACCTTTTCATTTTTCGGAGGAAATCTCTTCGTATATTGTTTTTTTACCGACACGAATTTTGAAGCAAAAACAAGAAAACAGATTTTTATAACGCTATCAATTTTAACTCTAATTGCAACTATCATTTTGATCGCATTGGGGAACGAATTACCAGAAAAGGTGACTTTTGAAAAAGAAAATGCTGTCTTTGAAGCAGAAAAACTTAAAAATGTAGTAGCTGAGCTAGTAGAAGAAGTACAATTACCAGAGAAGCCTTTAGGCTTGGCCAGGAAAGCTATAAAAGATGCTTTTTTGCTACTGATAACTCCTCAAATGATGCTTTTATCTTTAACAGCTTTATATACCGGTTTGACCCTAACGTTTTACTCAGGAGTCTATTCTTCGAGTGTTGGATTCGTTGTGAAAATGGGAGGATCAAGAGAGAAGCTTGTTAGTTTAACAGGTGTTTTTATAGGAATTGGAGAATGCGTAGGTGGGTTGGTCCTTGGGACTATAATTCCAAAACTGAAAATTCGTCCTGGAATGAGAATAGTCTGCTTTGGATTTCTAATACAAGTCGTTGCGTTTATAACGATTTTATTGAACCTGCCAAACAATGCCCCCTTCAAGGTGTGTGTGTTTACCTTATTTAATTAAATTATAGAAACAGGGTGGTCATTCTTATTGGAGATTTTAATTAATTACAAAAAGTCCAAGGGATTTTAAAGGATTTAAAGAAAATTCAATATTTCAAACATTTTAAGTGTTTTTAAAGAATTTCAAGGGATTTTAAGAACAAAAAACACTTGATTTATTTCGGTAATTGCTTATAAAATTGTCTATAAATTGTTCAAATTTATTGAGAATTAATTGAAGAATCGCTGCCAAACCAAAGATAACTTTTTTATTGTATATATTGTTATAGCTAATACAATTATTTAAATTTCAGGACACCGAGGATATTGGTTTTATCACACCTTCGCCAAGATTATCCCTTCTTGGAGGATTTTTAATGGGAGTCGGTGACGCTTGCTTTAATACTCAAATGTATTACCTTATTGGTAAACTTTATGAGAAGCAGAGTCATTCAGCTTTTGCAATTTTTAATTTTTGTTTATCCTGTAGTTCTGCAATTAGCTTTTACTATAGTAATTATTTTGGATTGTATATTCAACTCGGAATTTTGTTCGTGATGGGAGTACTTGGTTGTGTTACGTATAGTATAGTGGACCTTAAAAACACTGTGCGTACCTAAATATTTTGTTATTTTTATTAAACAATTGTAGGATCTTTTATGTGTGTCGTTCTTCATTTAAATTGTATAATTTTTACAAAAATACGATATTTTGTTAACATTATTAATAAAATGTCAATACTTGAAAGTATTAATTAAAAGTTTTTTTTTCAAAGCCTGTCTTTTTGTTTTTATAAACTTGTACTTAACAAAAGAAAATATTTCTGCACATATTTTTCAATAATTTATAACTGTAAATTTAAAATGATTGCCCCGCCACTGTTGGCAACGTAGATTGACTGATATTTAGATAACTTATAACTAGATGGCAGTGAGATCTACAGTTTGAAAGTTTGAAACATTTCGATCTAATATACTGAAATGTAAAAACTATATTTGACATAACATTCTTTATTCTAAATATTTTCTGCAAGCGAAATTAATTTTCATGACAGAAAGAGTCATGAAGCACTCCGTTGAATTCCCTAATGCTTTCTTTTTGCTTGACTCAATTAGCAGTTGCAGTTATCGCGGTTTTGCATCCGCACGGGTCTCTGGCGAGTTTAAAATAATAGATTTAACGGAAGTGGTTATGAGGAAAAAAACACTGGCGCGGAAGTGTTAATTGTGACTGTTCTCACGCTTTACGGGATAAAATCCTTCTTAAAAATTTTGAAGATCTTGATTTATTTCTAGTTTCTCTTTCTACTCTACTTTGAATAACTATACCACTCAATTATATTTCTTAAAATGCAATGCACACAACACATTATTATAAAATGCATCAAGAATCACATTATCGCGATATTCAGTTCATTATAAAACGATAATAAGGGTCATATTATGAACTGTGATGCTAAGCGACTTGATTAGATAACAAATCTATATTTTAATACGTTGCTATCAACTTTCCACGAACTAAAAATAGATAAACAATTGAATATCAAAATAAATATTGTAAATCCAAGAGAAACAAAAATATGTTTTGTCAGCTTCAAGAGAGATTCGCTTACACGAAGAGATGTAAATTAAAGCACATGATAGAGTGGAAGTGCTCGGTTATAATTAATTGCGCCGTCGAGATCTTGAATTATTCTCCTTTCTGGAGTAAACCTGAGAAGGATGAAGAGTTAAAAATAGGACTCGAGTTTCTTTATTAGCCGGTGGAATATGTTCGTGACGAAGCAAATTGAGGACGGGACCGCTAATCAGCCATAATTTCTCCTTAGAGCATTCGAATCAGCTCAGAAGCTGCATTCGCTGAAGGAGCATAGTCTATTGTTTGTGCTCCTTCGATTTCGAACAGACTCAGTATTCACTCAGTATACAGCGAATTCCACCACCGACCTGAATTCTTTTACGTGAGAAGCCATAATTACCTCACCTTGCCATCGAATTGCAAATGAGCCCGTCAACTCAATTAAGGATGTTACTACCAACACGTCCAATTATTCATTTTAATCAATTGCTTGTTAAGCTGATGCGCTACCAATTTGAAACTATTTACTTTATATTTTACTAGCTTCCATATAGTGAATTGAAAGTGCTTGCTCTTTCAAGAGTTTTCAAGGTTTATCGAGGCTCTATTAACAATAGAGTTTTCTAAATTCTAACTGAGATTTCACTTGCCCGGTTGCAAGTAAAAAGATAGGTCGTCTATCCGTTTGAATCTTTTTCAATCTTCAGGATTGAAATAGAAACGAAAAATTTATCTAAATGTATCCTTCTCAATCCATACCAATCTACTTCTATCTCTTCTTTAATCTACAATAACCTCTTTCCTTTTGCATTTCCGCTTTTCTATCTTCCTGTATTCTTCGTTTATCTTCGCCAATCATTTCCTATATCCTTTTGCAATCTACTGCCGAGCCTATCTTTTTCGATACCTACTTTCCTATCTATATGATATAGTAATTTATTTCAATCTTTTTCTATCTCACTGAAATATATGACAAAGTCTATCCATTTCAATATTTACCTTTCTATCCATGTCTATCCCTAATCTAATCGCCTCTATCCTTTTCCATCCATTTTACAATATATTAGAAAGCCTATCCTTTTTAATCCATTCCATTTTATCGATCTCTGTAAAAAACGTCAAATTAAAAAATATTGCTTCGCATTCACGAGGTGTTGTCTGGAATTCTGCTTTATGACAACTTCGGATTGAGACTCAAGCCAATACTTTTTAAAGCGGCAATTCGAATTAAGGGAAAATGAATACTTTTTAATGCGAGAAAAGTTTAAAGCAAAATTAATGCGTTTCAATGCGACATTTCGCATTTATTTAAATACGTTGAAATACATTTTAATCTGTTTAATATAAAAATATTTGTCATTGCGATGTGTCGCATTAAAATGTTTTTCGAACAGTTTACAACTATTGCGAATAATGCAGAAATCAGAATTGAATACATACAATTTTTAATATTTTTAATACTTTTTAATCTGACGTTTTTTGTAAGGATACCTATCCAAATATAATAATTTCGATCCTTTTCTATCTCTCTTGAACTGTATATTACCCTATCCAATTCTATCTCTGTCTTTCTATCCATATGATCTATCCTTAATCTAATCATCTCTATCCTTTTATATCTGTCTTAAAGTATATTAACAAGTCTATCTATTCTAAAATTTACTTTTATATCCATGTCTAGCCTTTAACTAATGATGTCTATCCTTTTCTGTCTCTCCTGAAATACCCTATTGGAAGTAAAAAGATAGAAAATATCTATCAAAAAATGTATGCAAATCTATCCTTGCCTATCCATACGAATCTATTTCTATCTCTTTTTTAATCTTAATCTTTAATCTACTTCCTACCCTCCACTTATCCACATTAATCTGTCCTTATTCTCGCACCATATTCTTCAATCCCAACTGTCCTATTCATGTCTATAATTTGTCTAATCATTCGAATCCTTGCCTGTGTCTTTTACAATCTAATACCACGCTTATCCGTTTCAATCTCTGTCATTCTATCCATATCTATCCTTGTATAATAATTTCAATCTTTTTCTATCTCTTTTGAAGTATACTACCAAAAGTCTATCCATTTCAATCTTTACCTTTCTATACATGTGTATCCTTCTGGAATCAATTCAATCCTTTCCTATCTCTTTTGAAGGGCATTACTAAGTATATCTTTTTCAATCGCTACGTTTCTAACCACGTCTATCCTTAACCTAGTTATCTCAATCCTTTTCTATCCTTTTTACAATCTATTAGGAAAAGCTTTTACTTTTCAATCTATTATACCTTTCTATTCACATTATTATCCTTGTATAATAATTTCAATCCTTTTTTATCTCTCTTCAAGTATTCTACACAGATAGAAAATGTCTATTCTTTTCTTTCAAAAAATTTCTATCCTTTTCTATCTTTTTACTTTCAACAGGGATGGTAGCTTTGCGTACATCCACTAGCTTCCATAGTGAATTGTGAGTGTTTTATAGTTGTAAGGAACCTAATAGTTTGGGAGTGAAACATTGCTAACAACATTGTATTTAAAAATAAACTTGGATTATATTTGAAAGTGTATCTTGATTTCGATCACTAGTGCTATTTAACAAAAGGAAAGACTAAAAATCCTGATTATTCTCAATTTTTATGATAGGTTCATGCTTTACTGTTTGAAGTCTAGAAATTGAGATGCTAAAGGTCGTAACATTTTATGGACCCTTGAATTTGGTCGGCCCGTATTTTTGACAAAGCAAAAGAACCTTGTAGTGTCACGTTTGTAATTTGACTCCAACCAGCTTGCCTACATCTCTATATATACTACAGAAAGACATAATATTTTTTTTCGTGATCATTTATCAGACGGACGACACATTTTTCGTAGACCTTCGAGTTTCCATCTTGAGACATACTGCAGAAAAAAATTCGAGCACGTGTCACATGAACTGGGCATAACCAACAGTAATTAGAAAATAATTGACTTCTAATATGGGGAGCTATTCAATCGGAAAATGTATTTCGAAAATTGGAATTTGAAATTAATGAGCGTGAGAGACTGTAGAAGATAATTTTGAATTTTACTTTACAGGATTAAATTACAAACGTTGATGATATCATGTCATATGTGCGAGATATATTGATTGTGAGACTAAATCGTTAGGAAATGCTTGACATAGTTTGGAAGACGATATGCCTAAGGAATTTCTGATCTTATATTTGCGTGAGAGCGAAGGTTCTTAAAGGAAAGGTAAGATTGAGGCGCATTAGAAGCCTTATCGAATCTTCCGTGATGCAGAAAGTCATCAGGAATGTGCATCTTCTACGGAAACGGAAGCTTTGCTCACCACAATTTTTCTGAGCGTCGAATTTTAAATATAAAAATATTTGATACATAAAACACTTATTCTATATTTCAAGTTACATATTTAGATCAAGTCCTGTTGTCTCATCATTTTGTATTTATTATCTATTTATTCATAATACCGGTTCCATTATAGCTAGTTTGTAGTCCATGTGGAGTTTACAACTTTCAGCTTAAAAAAATATTCCTCTTTCAAATAAATTATTCATGACAATAATGGGTAAACGTTTTCTAAGTCTCAACTACCAGAACTACGTGACCATGCGGCATATATTGCTGATACATAGAAGGCAGAAGGACTCGATATATAATATGTATTTCATACGTGAACAGAATGCAGTCATTTATAAATAGAAGTAATGAAGGTGACATGTAAGTGCATATTAATATTCATATGTGTGCACACGCAAAATGTTCGAACCTGGATCTATCATGAGTTATTTCTTGCTCTCGATAATTTATTGCATCTTTTAAAAGTAAATTTCACTTACAAAAATTACACAGAATTTCTATTATGAACACTTAAAATCACACCCTGCGATGAGAGATCTACCCAATGTCAAAATATTTACTTGGAGTCTTAAAACTAAAATGGTGAAAGGCATTTCAAGACAGAATAACCTATCTATGAATTTATAACAGTCATATAATAAAATTGAATTAAAATAGAAACCACCATATTTTTTTACTCATACCTTCGATGAAAAATATGTGCTCGTTAGTAAAGAACAGTGAGAAGGGCAAACTAATGACTTGTATAAATGTTAAATCCGGAAAGAGAGGAGAGAGCCTCCCCGTAGCGAGGGTGGCTATAGTGACTGGCTACCCTACTCGTTTCTTCACTCGAAATTTATGCCCTCAGGTTCATCCTGTTTTCTACTTTAGCTCTATGGGTGGCTGCAGACCAAAATTTTCCTAAAACTTCCCTTCCTATCTACAGTTCGACACTAATTGCCTTCAAGAGGAAACTCACAAATTTATAATCCCTGTCATCTTTTATGTGTTTTTAAATTGGAGAAAGAAACACCCACTGCAACCGGAATTGGAATTTACTTCTATTTAAAGAAATGTAACTCAAAGTACTAAAAAAACATTTACTGATTACAAATTATTCATTCAATGAATATGCCATGAAAAACGGTGAATAGATGAAAAAAAAGGGACAAGCGTAAACCAAAAAGACCAGGTGAAAAGGTGACAAATATCCAAAATGACTGCATCGACCTTGGAAAAATGTCTATATGTATATTTTTTGTCATTCAAATCCCCAGAATAAATTTACGAACCCACATGTTGGTATTAAAGACATTAATCGAAACCTTGAGAATTAAGTCTACAATACTACCTTAACAAACGAGATACGCGTCAGAAAGAAGTGAGTAGATTCGTTAATGCTTCGAGGGAAAAGATCTGAGAATTAAAGCGGGGTTAAAAAGCCTGTGACATTGACAAAGGAGAAATTTCCTTTCCAAAAAATTCATCTTCTTTGTACATTACCTATAATTCTATATTAGAAGTTGAAAAGAACCTGCATGGGCGGTTCATGGTGATGTGTATGGTCGGATAGCTATTGAATATCCCTCCAACTTGTTGCATGTGGGCTTTGGAGTGTTGTTCACCCTCCCAATCCTCTTAGCATCGCAAAACAGATCCACCCCTTGTCGCCTCTCGTTCTAGCCATATAACGCACACGCCCAGCTGGTCCATTCTATATTTACATTAGACGAGGGGAGGCTACAGTTACGTTTCAGGAAAAATTCAAAGAGGCCCCCGTTGAAAACTCGAAAAATGCAGGAAGGGTGGTCATTTTTGTCGAAGAAAAAAATTATGAATTTTAATATGAGAACGAGGCCGTTAGCAGTTATGTGAGCTTCTAAATAGGCATTTTTAAAGCTTTTCAAGTCAATTGAAAGCGATTGAAATAGCTTGAAATATTGGAAATGCTTATTTGTAACCTGCCAAGAATGAGACGTATTATCTCCAGTTCTCAAAACACCTGAGCGGAGTTAGCTGCACACAATGCACGCAATACCTAGGCCTAATGATTTTCTATTCCGAAAATTCTATTTCTATTCTGCGTATAATGAGAGAAATAACTTGGCAAAATAGAACCTGTGAATGCGTCGTATTCAAGGAACAATGGTTGCAGTCTCGGACTGGTGGTTGACTCGTTTCTGGAACTCTGTGCGTACCTGCTACCTACTCTTGTCTTCCGCTTTTTCTCCTTTATCTTCGACGAGCCAGACCTTTTCGTCGTGCAAAGCACGTGCTAGCGTCATGGTGCGAAGAATTATATTCCTTCTGTTCTGAAAATGAAAAAAAAATGAAAACTGGCATGTCACAAGTAGACAGGTCCACGGATATATCTCTAAAGTCTTAAACTTAAATCGACAATGGCACATCTTGAGCTTTGTTTATATTGTTTTGTTCTCTTTAATCCTCTACATTGTGGACATTTGTTAAATATGGAAAGTTGAGAGTTGGCAAAGAGGGATGATATAGAATTAAAAAACTAGTATAAACTCAAAAATATGGTCTGTCATTCAAAAAAAAAAACGAAAACTCGTAACTGCACTTGAATATAATTTGAATTTCTGTGTTAGTGAACCATTTGATCGTGTGATGCTTCACGCGGAAGACATCATCGTCGACGATACAATGAAGATAATAACGATGATTACTACTCGCGATTAAGACTTGGTTGCTTGGTAGCGCGGAGGCGAGGGTCAAACTTGTATGATTCAGCTTCAACCACACAGCCGGTATACTCATCCCAAGATTAAAAAGATTGACACCAATCAAGCTAGAAGAGAAACGCGTTCCCGCTAAACATTGCTGCCTCTTTCCATGCATTGATTTTGAATCAGTACAAAGTAATCAATTTGGCTTAAAAAGAATCTTATCATCTTATGGTTTATAATACTGAGAAAAGCAAATAGTATACATATAGAAAGAAACAAATTGAGAAGGCACTTAAATAATCAATCAACTAAATTAAGAGACATTTTGGTGAAGCTTCCCAATGAAAAAATGGAATTTGAAAGTTTTTGATTGCCTCAGAATCCATTTAGTCAAATTATATTTTGTACGGCATCTACTATACTATTTTATTTAACCATATAAATTGCCTCACTTTTCCAGCATTTCCTGACCCTAATCTTGAATATAATATATTTTATCATCTACTGAAACAGTTTTCATTAACGTCGAAGGGTTTTAAGTAATTTTAACGATAGCGTAAAATCGTAAATTCTGTATCCAACGTGTACACGTGTATCTCCCGGATATAAACTTATAATGTAACGTCGAGCATGACATAACGTAAAGAATTTAAAGTTCATTAAAATGTGTACTTGGAGAAGCTAAAGAAGAAGTGGTACGTAACGACTGGTTCGAGGAAGAGTGATAAAGCGGAAAAGGGCATCCGAATCAACGCTCGAGACCTAAAACCACAGGGAGTCTTTAGATTCTTTAGAACACCGCTTTTAAGGGGAAAAGGGGAAGAAAGTGGCCGAGTTTTAAGTTACTTGTGGAACGATGACCGACGATCCATGTAGGTGTTACGTAGGTTTAAAGTTTTATGGTTAAGATGAATGCTTTGAGGACAGTGACATGGAAAGTATATGTCCCATTGTCCCTGTATGCGTGAAACTGCACTTGCGTGCATAAATGTGCATTTCAGACCGGTTCCACAATCTGTCTCATAAATTTCAAGTGTTTTTAATGAGTTGACGCATTATTAAAACAACAAAAAAAGTTATGCAGAAAATAGAGCACATGGAACAAAGTTCTATATTTGGATAAAAAATTTCAATTTCAGTTTTCAACAGATAGGACAATTTTATCATTTAAACAATGATCGTATGTTGCTCCGTTTTAATACGTAAAAATCAAATTTTACAATTTTGCAATTGAAATAGTAATTTTATCCGGAATTCAATCTCCGTAGAATGATCCTAATAGTACCAATTTGAAGCACTTCAAGAGATTCGATATTTACTATTATCGAGAGTTTATTTATTAGCTCTCTAGAAGTTCCATTTTGTCAATTAACCCACTTCGATGAGATATGTAGGTACCTACCAACGAATTTAAATAAAATAAAATTAATAATCAAGATGGAGTAATAGATTCCTAATTGGTGGCAACTATACAATGTTGCAAATACAAGTTAGCAAAAACTCTTGAGATATTATCAGCGTTTAAGATATCCTTTTGAACGCATAAAATATCTCAGTTCTCGAACTCATCGACCAATCGGATCTCCGTAATTAGGCTAAAGCAAAACATGAGGAAGAAGAGCACCCTGGAGAAAACCTGTTCGGTTAGTCGTTTATGGAGAGCCTCAGGCGCGCCCGTGCTGCATACGATTACTGCAACCGGTTGATCTGAATTTCGGTTTATCCCAAGCTATTATCATTGTTAGAAAAGGCAGGAATCTCAAAACAAACACTAAAACCCTTAACTTCCAGTCATAGAGGCGAACACTGAAAGATACTAATGATACCATAAGCCAGAATGAAACGGCTTTCTCAAATACTTCGGGTTTTTGCCTTACAAGATCCAAAAAAAAGATTCTCAAGCTAATAATTTAGGAATTTAGCAACATAATTTGCAAAATATCTTTGGAACCTAGTCACGCGAGTTTTAAATTTACAGATGACATTCGTCATGTATTGGAACCATCTGTCTTTATTCTTGCATTTTAATTATTTGGCGAACATATGTCTTATTGAAAAAGTAGTTTTAGAAAAAAAATTTCAAAATATTTTGAAATATTTTATGATGGGGACTTTTAGCGGATAGCGGATTGTAAGAGGTCCCTATCAATTTCGAGAGATTAAGAAGTAATTTTAAAAAATGTTTAAAACAACTCAATAGATTACATGAAATTTCTAGAAATGTTCAGTAATCACAAAGCATTTTTAAAAGCCTAAGGCATCGGTATTGGGATATTTTTGGTACCTATAAAATAAGTCGCCATCCAAATCGATGAAGTGATGGCACAAGATTCTGGCAAACGTTTTAAAATGTCTTAAGATATATTTTAGCTCGGGGAGTCGGAGATGTAGATATGGAAGAGTGTGACGAAAATGGAAGTCATCGAAGGGATTCACGCAACATGAGTCCAAAATTATGCAGAGCAGGACCCATCGAATCTCGAATCGCCTCGAATTGAGTACAGTGCACTGCACAGCGCGCACAGGTAGCCTTGAGATTAATGGTAGTCCTCGTCTGGGCCTCCAGGGTGTAGGTGTGTCCTCCTTGACTCTACTTCTTTGGCTGAACCTTCCATGCCTCCATGGTGGATAAAAGGGCCGGAACGGTCGAGTATTTGATCACAAAGAACTCTGCCACCCTTCCTCGACCTATGTAGTTGTACATGTGGTTGTATAATATATGATTGTATATATGTGGCTGTATGTGGTGCGTCCTTAGTTTGCCTGAAAAACTTAAACGCTCGAAATTCTTCTCAAATTTCACTTCTTCTATGATTGCTTTTACAGCGATTTGCACTTTCCCCCCTGATTATCCAACACATTCGATTAACCTCATTCAATTTCTTAAGACTTCGAAGTTATTTTTAATAATCTACATCACGTCTTTTGGTTTGATATCGCGGAAATAAGCGGGTAACAAACGTGAGGTCCTAGTTTGGCCGCTTATGTGTCAGGAAACTAGAACACGTGATTGCGAAAGATCATAAGATAGTGTTGCATATATCTAATGTTTGTAGACCCAAGTTGCTTTTTCCGCTCCGCCGTTCTCTTTCGATTTTCGCATATACCACACCCAACGATTTCTATCGAAGGTCTATGTTTTCTAATCCTGGTATGGAATAAAAGAGTAAAAGAGAAAGCCTCATTTATCACCCACCACAAAATTGACTATGTATGCAGTTTCTATCCATTCAGACCATACTTTATAAACAATATCTCTACGTTCGTTCAAATATTTCGAAGTATCTCTTCAATGAAGAAAAAAAAGATCACATTGATCACTGCTCGATATGGCTCAATAATTTAAGTATAATATATCAAAGCTTTCAATAAGTCGCGGCCCTTTTTCGCAGTTATATAAATATTATTGAATCAAGGACTTTAGATATTTATGTAAATAATTGCTAGGCACTGATATATGTATATTACATGCATATTTCGCTGATATGAGAGTGACTCAATACTCAACGCTTTAGATTGGCGAATCAACATCATGGTCCATAGCGAAAGCCACTCCCATATCACCGTGTGCTTGTTTAAAATTATTTATGCAAGCCACGATCACTGAAGTGGAACACCCTGAAATGGTCTTAACTACGGTGACATAAGGTCTCTGTAAATCGAACTTGAGTCTTTTCTCTCGCATTCTCTTCCTTTATATATTACTTCAAGTTGATGTTCTTCACAATATTTGTTATGAATTAAGAGTCAATTAGAAAAGTATAACTATTTGTAAAAAAGAAATAATTCCGAAAAGTAATCAAAGTGCAAAAACCGTTGAAAATGCATTAAAACAGAATTCGAGTCGTAAATTTTCGAATATCTGTTAATATTTTACTTGGATCTATTTTTCTTCTTTTCAAGATTTCAATGCTTCCTATAAAATACTAAAATTCTGCATTCTTACGGCTTATTGGAATCAGAAACCTGAAAAAGATAAGAAATTTTAGCTACAGTAGAATATCAGTAATTTTCTTCTTAATGCTATTAATTCTCTATAACAGCTGAAAAAATAATTCTTAAATTAGCCTTATACATATAATTAATTTTCCTAAATAGAAATAATTAATAGAATAGAATACAGACCATTCTTTTCGTCCCGTTTCTGAGTGAGTCGATAACCTGATAATTGCAATTTTATAAATAATATAAATTAGTTATATTACTGAGAAATTATATAGCTTGCGAACTTTATACTTACACTTTATTTGTACAATTTCGGAAACTCGCTCTTTGAAAAATTACATACCAAGAAAAAAAAAGGTGATTCAAATTTTTTGTTACAATCCCTTTTGAAATATTCCAATGTCATTGTTTCGAAATATCCAGGGGAAGTATCATCCGAGTGCATACTGCATATTACTCATTTTGTATTGATTTTCGATTTTATCGATCATCGCATTGGGCATCAAAACATAACCTATACGATTTCTGGATGATATTTTTTAAACTTTCATCGAGCGTCACTTTCATCACCGAACACTTTC
>JAUESI010000015.1:2507273-2519084 GCA_032275145.1 Synergus laeviventris | reverse complement strand
GGTATAAAATTTGAAAAGGGATGTAAAATATTATATAACAATTTATGTATAAAATTGCAACTTAAGGTTTACAATAGGAATAATACATCTATCTATTTTACACCAAACATATACCGCAATGTATGTAATCACTTGAAATCTCTCTAACTTTGTGGAGCCGCGGCCGGAAGCCATATTGAAAACATAATAACTTCTCACCCACAGTGGTGTGTACGCATATCGTAAACCTTGTCCGCGTATATATTGGGTACACAAATATTCGTGAGATATTTACAGTGCACGTATAGTTATACACGATCTGTCAGTGGTTAACTTCAAGAAATGGTGCTGCATGACTTTCGGTTGCGGAAGAACAAAGGAGCCGACACTGAGGTCTGCCCCCTGATTATACTGCGATTAAATTACACTGTATAAATGACTCCTTGCAGTTACACCACCTCAAACTGACAGAAATTTATGAAAAAATTTAAAGAGTAAAACAAAAAAGAGGAATGTATTGAGATAAAAAGGAAAAGAAGAGTGACACATAAAAGAAAGTATGAAGAGGGTTTAATAGCCGCGAAGTTGATTTCCAGATAGTTTCTTGGAATACCGGAAATTTTCTGGACAAATTTCGTGAGAAAAGAGTCACTGATAATCAGTGGAAGTTGACTGATTTTTCAATGATTCAAGTTTAGAAGTTTAGAGAGTTGGCTCAGCAATGTTTTATGATTTAGCATGATGAGTAATGATGGACATTGTGATTGATTTTTGTGATCGAATGTATGTGAAAGAGACTAATTACTATTCTCTTTATGAAGATGAATCCATGATTTGAATCCGTTGAGCTTGAGACTATAACCATGAAATGAAATAAGAAATGATTAGAAGCTCATTAACGACATTATTCTATAGACAAGGGGCTCACATCCCTCGAGGCTTTGCCTCGGGAGAAAAGCTGCGCCGAAGCCAGTCAGTCTTCTCATATACATTTCGTGGCAATGCTTCGCAGTGAACAGTCGACACGCGCTGCTCGTCGGTGCAGGATCGTCGATCTTGTCTTCTAATGAACGTGTGCGTGAGCATGTGCCGGTAAATTACAATCGTAACACAGAAATGATCAATAGAAAAAATAATAATATTGAAACACAATTATCAAGATTAAAAATAAAAGCAGTAGCAGTATAAGAAGATGGTGCATCGAGTGTTGCTAAGACCAAGTGTTGTCAATGTTAATAGTTGAGCGACAGTGACTTCAGAAGTATGATTTTAGAGAAGAGTTTTCAAGCAAGAAGATTTTCAACATGTCTTAAGGAGTCTTAAGGAATCCCTGGAACACAGAGTTCTTGATCAGGAGCAATTTTGAAGAATCAGAACTTTATTAGGCTTCTTAGGTGGTGCATATGGGTGGTCGGTTGTTGCGGCTCTCGAGTTCACCAGCGAGCGATTAACCCCAACAGTACCTACATGCACGAGTACCTGGCCCAGGCCACGAGCTTGTATAGCTGGCTATGGGCAAGCACTTAATAACTCACTTGGAATCTCGAGATACCGATAAGAAATTCCGCGTAGAGTCTGTTCAAGGTGGTAGCGCGACTAAGGATCGAGGTGAGGTTGGAAGAAGAGACTACTTTTTCCCCACAACGAGTGAAAAGACCACCTTGTGTCTTCTGGGACCAGAATCACGTGTGAGGACGAAAGATAGAAAGCTTGCGGAACCTTGCAGAAGAGCCTTGTTGAGGCTCCTTAGTCGTGCTCTCATCAGCCTCCTTCTTGTAACCTCGATGGTTACCGTGACAGGCGTTCCGATGCCGGAGATCGGAAAAGTTAGCAATTACGATCAGACTTTCGAGATGGTGCATGCCGATCGTCTTGGTTTCGAAGACGAGGATAACGACGTCTTCGTGCCAACGTCAGCGAAAGGACGTCTTGACGAGAGAGAGCTTGAGACGATTAGGTCCAGCATCGTGGAGGGTCTTGGCCTCGAGAGGATACCTGATCCTTCCAAGGTACGCACAAAGTTGATACATCCTTCTCTTTTCTTCATCTTGCTCATCTCTGGTCTCTGTACCACAGTGAAAGAGGGCACTTATTTCTGTTTTAAGCATTTTGTTTATAAATTTTATATACAAATATTAGCCATATCTATAATATAGGACATAAGAAGTTCATTATCAAGTTTGGAATACAGCATGCAAAATTACGTGCAACATTAAGTGCAACATTGTGTACATTTGACAACGTAGGATTGACACTATAATCACAGTTGATAACCTTGATCATAACTTTCTAGATAAACTCTAGCCATCAACAATAAAAAAGAATTTACATTTGCCAGCTTTAGCAACTTTTAATTTTTACAACCTATTCTTAGACAATAATATTGAATGGTTGGATACTAATATAACTAAAATCATTTTATAGGATATTTTACAATACTGAATGTTAAATTGACTATTTTTTAAAGATTTTTGTTTAACTTTCTAAAATTACATAATTTGCATCATAAAACCTTGTATTGTGTGATTCAATACACTATTAACTTTCTTCATCAGTATTCAGCATTTTTTTAGTCTTTTTAATCAGACGAAATATTTGACTACAAAAAATTAAAAGATTAATTCATTTTTTTAAAAAGAAAACTGATAAAAATTCATTGGGAATTCCCTTTAATACACTTCAACACTGCAATAAAAGTATATGAATATATATTGCCAACCAAATCCAAAAAATTAGCTTACAAATTTTGCTTTATGATTCCGAAGTTTCTTTTACTGTAATTATTAGTAATTCGTCAGTAACAGCTATTTAAATTCTTATTTTATTACTATGAAAGTGTTTTCTTGAGTACCTTGAGAGAAAACTTGAACATATAAAGTCGCATCCTGAAAAATTAAAAAGTTAATCAACAAATTGATAAGACACTGCATTTAAAAATGATAAAATTTATGGATATTATACTACTAATGTGCCTAAAATTTATATTTCTCTTGCTCTGCGTCATACATATTCAATAGAGTTCAAATCAGAAATGTCAATTCTTAGTTTTATGCATAGAATTTATAAATCCTATATCTATAGATTGTAATCGTAAATATGTCACATTATTCTATCTTGTAGTAAAAATAAACCTGCATGCGAACAAACGTCGAGTATAAAATATATAAAAACCATCCACAGCATTACTATGGATGATACCATTTTTTTTGTTAGCAAACAGCAAATAAAAGATGTTAGTGCATAACTCTCTAAGCTTGAAGAGAGAAGGGTGCAAATACCAAATATGTCAAACATATACTATTTTCATATCCAGGTCTGTACAGGTTTACATCATGTAAAGTTTTTCCGTAGTTCGTCATTTTTGAAAATATAGAATAGACAGTCAGGCGACCTTATCCTAATTTCTCGTAAGTGTCTGCATAAACTAAAGTAACTCGAAGACCTGGCACTGTATTATACAATAACCGTTCTTTGCAATCGGCGACAGTGGCAGCATTGCAGCATTGCATACATGAACATTTATGACATCTCTTCTCGTTTATGTCTCAAGATACGACGAATGCAAGGTTCATTGGCACCGTCCTGAAAGGGCTGTCGTTTACATGAGTTTGTCGTCGCGTATCGATAACAAAAAACAATGTGGACTAGAACACGCAAAGAGAAGTCTAGCTAGTCGATCGATACGCGAATTACGAGAATTCTCATAAGGCCGAAGCCACAGGATTACTACCTTCCTCACATATACTTCTCACTTTGAAAACATTCCTTCAAATTTGCATACTTGACTTAAAAAACGCCCCGCTTTCCTCAACTACCGAGAAGCCATTCACCAAAGATTGTTTACGTGAACCAAACATTCTGCATCTTAAAATCTGAAGCTAAAGATTCAATAATTATAATCAACTTGATTTTTCGCCTGAAAAATATTTTTCTAACTATAGAAAGAATTTGCATTTAGTAGTGACGAGGAAGATTCTAATAATTCTTTAGTTTATAAATAAAATACCGATGTTTACCTTCTAAAACACTCTTGTTGCAGTATAAAAATAACTTTTGTGAGTGAAATTATCGCTAGGAGGAAAATTCTTTTGAGAGTCTATGAATTAGCATTTGAATAGAAGAGGTCAAAAAAAGAGGTTGACAAAGAATATTATTGTAACAGAGAAGTTGCAGATGGAAGGAGAATACACGAATATAATCGGTCTAATAGGCTCTACAGATATTTTTGTTAAAATACCCTTTTATTTGGACATACCGTCAAAAATATTCTTTATCTCTTTATTCTCTTGCATCTTGTTCTAAAAATATTTCTTTGTGAAAATTCTGGTTTTTTTTAACCCTGATTCTTAAAATAAACTGCAATTACAAATAAAATACAAATAAACCTTTGCTTTGCTGTGAATAAAAAACTTGACTAAAATATATCGAATAAAGAATAAATAACAGCATTTAAAAAGCGTGAGAAATAGACGTAGAATGATTAGATGTTTTATGAAGAAACGTAAATCGTTTGAAAAATGTTTAATGAATTCAGACATGTACGATGTGAATTGAGATCGCCGTTTAAATCGCTAGACACCTATTCATGTCTTTCATACTTTATAGGCGTGAAGGTATCACTTGATTTTCAACAGGCTCATAATTTATTATCCCTGATCAGATCGTGAAGTGAAACGAGGTTAAAGGTGAAGCACAACAATTGAGTAATCTCTAATCGAATACCTCAACGTTTTTTCTCATCATTATTTAGACATCACAATATAATACCTTTCCAAAGATGTATTTAGTAGAGAAGATAAAAAACGACTAATTGGAAGGTTACTTTCATCGGCTCTTTAATGACGAGCAACTCTGATGTTTCTGATGCTGAAATTTTTTTAAGTTTTATGACCCTTGGTAATAATAGTAGCATGGCTAAAGCAACAGGTGGCGGGAGACTATATATGACCGTGAACGTCATCGTACCTCTGCATATTAGAACTATGTGAAATATTTCTGTACGACCTTGTACTGTGTTTAGCGGAAATTATTCTAATAATAGCAATCCTGAAAAAATTGAATTTTTTACACTGTTGGGAATTGCTATCACAAATCTTATCGCTAAATTCCGAAACACATGTTAAAACAATATTTTCTATATGTACATAAACATCTGTGCTATATTAATGTTTTTAATAAGGGATGTCCCAATACCATTCAATACTTTCAATAACATAAATCGACGTATGATAACAAAGCTTGCAAAAGCTTTACTTACAAAAATGCGAATTGACGTCAATATTGCACGATTTCTTTGGAGAATCTCGGCTTGTTATGAATAAAGATTAATTTTTATTTAGCCTACCAAGGAGAGAGTATCCACGGACTAAAGCATAAATTAACCGAATCGGTGAATTATAGGCAGTTTAGATATGCGATACTTGACCAATCAGCAAAAAAATACTCAAAAGCATTCAGAAAAATCAACACTATTTCAATATAAATGAAGACATTTTAACAACTGGATAAAGACCATTTGAAGGTGCCACTTAAATAATAAATGAAGGGCCAACTTCAAATGGTTGTCATTATCATCTCTTCAAATAATCAACTTTTTTGATTCAGACGTTTTTTTATCAGCGTGTAATTGTGTCGAATAACTCTGACGCTTCTTTCGATGATTAGATAAATGTTGCGTCAAATTGCGTCAAATACGAAAGTACAGCATTTGTTGATAGCATGAGGAAGTGAAGGTATGTACTGTATCTTAATTTAATATCGATTAAGTGAGATAAAAGGTATGTCAGGAATGCTGTCTGGGAAATTCCAAGTAGCTCATGATCATGAAACCCAGTGGTCAATCTTTAAACGAGTTCAGTCTGCTTCTAAAGTCCGGATTTGAGACCTCCTGCAAGCACCTGTCTTGCAGCCTTAGTACGCTACTATTCATGCGAGATTTATTTCAAACTTATCTGGAACTGACCTCGAAAAGACGAGGACACAACCAGGAAAAATAAATAATAAAGGAGGAACGCGTCGCTCCCGATGAGCAAGAAGTGGGAGCATGGACAGAAAAATTATGATTCGCGCGTAAAACAGCTGTGCAACCATGCCGGCTTCAGCAATCGGTTATTATACTCCCTACCACGGATTTAGCAGACACGCCATATCATAACTCGCTCATCTTTCATTTTATTCAAGAAGAAACACCTGGGATGTAACCTTTTAGACATTTTTATGCAATCCTCAAACCGGAATCCAATACCAACCGACTTTGTGATCTTAATAGAATTTTATGATTGGGCTGGTGTCAGACGTCGAATCTGACGATAATTAAACTTTTGGAGGTCAAAACCAATTTTTTAGAATATAATTTTATTTTATTAGAAATATCTTTCTAATTTGACGGAAATTTTTTATAATATTTATCTTTTTTACGTTTTTTGGATTAAGAATATCATAAAAAGTTTCTAAAAACATTTTATTTTTTTTTATCTACCAACAGAAAATTACCCTGCGTTTCCAAAGATTTTAAGAAATCCCGAGTGATTTTAAGGAACTTCGAGGAATTTTAAGGGATTTCAAGGAATTTTTAGGAACTTCAAAGGATTTTTAAAAGAGTCCAATCAGATTAAGGATTTACAAGAGTGTTTACAAGATTTCAAGGGGTTTTAAGAGATTTAAAGTGATGTCAAACAATTTTAAGAAATTTCAATGGATTTCCTACTATCCCAAATTGCATAATATACTATTTTAGCACGCCTAAAAAACATCCAATATTCCAAATTATACGTCCTAAAAACATTTTTATATTTTTAGAACTTTATTTGGTCGGACTTAGATCGTTTTTAGAATGTCCTTGTGAAAACTCTTGAAAATTCTTAATCTAATAATTGGACTCTTTTAAAAATCCTTTGAAATTCTTTAAAATCTTTCAAATATTTCAAAATCTCTTCAGAATCTAAACAAACCTTTTGATAACTCTTTTTAACACATTTAAAAATCCCTTCAAGTCCCTAAAATAAATAAAAACCTCTTAGCATCCCTTGAAATTCTTTAAAATCACTATAAATATCTTGAAATCTTTTAAAGTTCTTTAAGATCTCTTTAAAATTCCTTTAAGTTCAATGAAAATCCCGAAAAACGCTGGGCAAATTTCTACTAGTAAATAGATTATAAATTTATGTTTTTAGGAACTTTGGAAACTTTAAAAAAATATTTTTATTCCAATAAGTGTAAAAAAATCGTCAGAATAGACGGCTGAAACTTCAATTCAATAAATTACTGCCTGGAAACTCGCGTTTCAAAACTAGACGGTCGATTGTGGCCTTCCCTAGTCGATAGGTATTCTCAAGGGCTGTTAGAAACTAATTTTATTCCAATTACCTTTCAAACGTTGGCAAAATTAAAACATCCCTTAATTGACTACATTATAAACCCAAATTTTCGGGCAATGATCAATTATGGTAATATTTCAGAGGTAATTGAAATAAAATAATATTAGCTTCTAACACTATTTGATAATAACTTTCGATTAGGTTTTGTCACAAATGACTCATTTAGTAAGAACATTATGTGTTTTAAGAAAATCGGTTTTTATGAAGTATTGTAGTTTTTGTTGCGTAATGTGCATTTGTATATTCTACAACATTATTTCTGACCTTCTTTGTATTATATTCAACAGTTAAAAAAAGAAACAAAAAAATGTTATTTTCGTCAAATTAGACGTCTGATACTTCAGCCCAATACTTTTATGAACATACCACAATTCAACCCTTTACATTTCCCAAATTCTCGAGAAATAAATAAATCTTGGATTCCCTAAAGAAGAGAATATAACGAGTATCATAAAATATACAGTTGTACGTATCTATGTTAGATAATAATACAATTTTTTCAAGGTACAACGACTACTTTGTGTTCCATTCATCTAGACTGGGAATTTTCTGCCTGCATCATTGCTAATTACGTAAAGAGTAAAAATGCATCGAAATGACTAAACAGAAATCGTATTTTTCATTGAGTAGCACATAGACCATTAAACAATTTTTAAGTTTTATGATATATTGACGGGAATACCCTGACAGTTCCTGGATTTTCTTTTAATAAATAAAAAAAAATAACTATATCCTGCTTCATTCATGTTTATTTTTAAATTTTGCTCACCTGCGTGACTATTTTCCTGTATTAGATATCCTGATAATTATTTTTAGATTGTATTTTTACAAACATACTTTAATCATCATTGACATCAATTGCAAATTGTTTGACTTTTTAAAAGGTTAAAGAAAAATTTTAATTTGAATATTTTGAAAGAAGTTGAAAGCCTTGAATTTTAAATTGTACTAGTTAAACAAGATTTGATATTGTAGAAGGTTATAATTTTGATATCTTAGTTTCTAGTGTGTTTCCTTTTGATGTGATTGTCTCCTCGCACGTTGAACTCACTCGATTCTCGATAAGAACATTGGTTAAACAAACTACCTGTTTTTTATTGTCTTTTACATTGCATGGTTGTTTGAAGAACGTCGGGACACGCCTATTGTTATTTGACTTTCACGTTTCAGAAACAAAAAAATGTGCAGTTTGCTAGACGGAACGAGGACTTTTTGTCTTGGGTGAAATAGTGTTTTAAAATTCTCGTCATGATGCACATGTGCATACGTCGCCCAACATCGCCCCAAATATATAGGGTGATTCAATAATATTGATCCGTTTGACAAAATTTATTCTACAAATTCGTTTTACGGCCTATAGAAAATTCAAAGCCATTAAAAGAAAAGACATCTTTTCAGAAAAGTTAGTGAAAGGATTCAGCTCATAAAAATTTTAATCTCCCTTCATATGAAAGAGTTTCCGAGAATGAATTCGACCGTTTGTGCCTCTGCATATCTTTTAACGCGACTAATAAAGGCTTTCCACATTTGCTTTTGTTTGCGTAAATCCTGTCTGATGTCAGAATTTGTAAATAGAAACCTTTTCGAAATCTCACTGCATCCATATTTTGTCTACAATATTTTGTCTACATATAATATTTTGTATGAAATATTTTTAGTTGAGAAACACTGCCTCGGATTAAAGTCCAATAAGAAAAGGTGTTCTATAAATTTCGCGATATTAGTCTTATTTACGTTTGTGAAAGTTGCATTCAGAAAAAATACTTTCCTGCATTCCTGTTGATGCAAAAAGCATAAGAGTCTGTAATTTATTAAAAGCAGTTGATTATAATAGTTGCATCGTCATTTAAAGAGGTATAAATACAGAATCAAGATATCATGTCAGAGAGTATTTTAATTTCATTCTCAATCCTATATTTCACTGGAAAAATGTGGAATGAACAGACATTCTCTATATAGCGATCCTATTTTATGTCTTATCTATCTCCATCTGAAATCAACTTGTAATTATTGCCCCTGTCTTTATATTTTTAGATCATATTAGCAAGATCATTTTCTACAAATTATACATTATCCAGAATCATAGAAGAATTATAGTTTAAGGAAATAATTTTGTCATTCAAAAATTGTAGATAATTTCTTATGCATATAAAATAATGAGAGAAACATCAAATATTCTGAATCGCCTACGTGTAAATATAAAAATATACAAGTATTTTTTATTTCGAAATTCCAAATGGCGCATTCATCATTTATGATCGACAGTTGACTAATTTTTAACATTCTGAGATCTTAATCGAGAACAGGTAATTAAAAAATTATAGATTTGATACATAGTTGCCATATTCATCAGATAATAAAGTTCGAAAATCAAGAATCATGTTCGATTTTCAAGATAAATGAATGACATACTTTCACTTCCTATAAAAAGTTACTTTTTATAGAGCGGTGAACTCTTATTTCCATATTAATTGTTTCAGTAAGTTAGTTACTGACAAAAGGAAAAGTTGTAAATGTTCAGAATATTTCCTGTTTACATATCAGGAGTAAAGCTATGTACTCATTAAAATAATTATTAGATAATATAATATGGAAATTGCTTAGAAGGTTTTGAAAATTCTCAAAGTGCAAAGTGGAATCGATCTGTCGCAGCTCCATAAACATAGTTATTATTGCCCAAGAGATATCGGTTCCCCTCTAATTATTATCAGCGCATTTGTCCCATAAATATCTTTTTCTCGCAAACAACGGAGACAAACGACAAAGTGGATCAGGATTTCGTAATTCTGAGCTAGAACGTGCAATACACTGAAAAAGACCTCTACATACGATATATGTATAAAGTATTACATTCCTCAAGATTCATTGAATTTATCCTAATTATTTAATCTCAAATGTAAGTAGGTGTGATTTCGGAGAAGAGAATTTAATTCCAAATTACTTTTAAGTGAGGAAGTGGGTTAGTTGATCAGACTAAACGAATGTTGTTGAACTCGAAGTTGAAATTTCAAGAAAAATGAGAGATATTTCATAAAAATAGAAAGGTTTCAAAATGAAAATAAAATTCTAACTCTGATTTATGATAAATATTCTCGAAATGGTATATATATACATAAGGAACGAGGAGATTAAAACTCATTGGACTGAAGTTTCAGACATCTTTTCAAATTGATTTTTTTTTCTTCAAAGATTCTCTCTAAACAAATTTTTTATTTACAATAATTTGTTTATTGCAGCAGAAAGCATGGGAAATATTTTTGCAAACAATATTTTTAATTGTTGATGAGAAATCTTCAATGAAAAAAAATTTGTCTAAGTATAGACGCCTGAAACTTCAGTCCAATCCAAAACACTTATAAATTCTTGCGTCGATCACTTTGGATGAATCGATTTGCAGATTTTCAGTTTCTGGAATGATACAAAAAATATATGCGTATGTTAGCTCATGTGTCTTTTTAATTTTATTTAAAAACACAAATATTTTAATGATTCTAATATGTGTGTTTTGATTGTAGAATCAGAAATTAAAGGAGCATGTGAATTTTTTGTTGTAATTTATAAGCATTTCAAAATTATAAGGCCAGCCTTTTTTATAGAATAGAAGAGCCACTGGAATTCTGGTTCCTTACATAACGATTAATCTATATTAATGACCTTGTCACGTGATAAATTTGGTAAACTTGTACCGCATCTTCTTTAATGCATGAAAAGGATAACAGCTTTCACAAATTGTACCTAAATCAGTGTCAGCATGGCTAATCAATTTTCTTCTAGCGTTATGTAATAACTTTAATGAGATTTCGGCCTTGTCATAGAGACTTCAAAATTAAAATTAAAATGTTATATGTATTTTGGGAACTATAAACTTTCAAAAATAACTCATTTTATTCTCTAACTTCCGAAACAGCAAAAAAAAGTAAATAACGGGAAAGATATTGGGGGATTCCGTAGAAAGCTTGACGTAACATTTTTTTTCATACCACTTGGATGAATGGAGAACACGAAAAATGAAACCTGAGCAATTGACGCAAAAGACCAGTGTTTGGATACGTGACTAGGAGAAAATTAAAAAAAAAAGGTAAAAAGATTAAACTCAACCTAGAAGATCTAACAAGATTGAGAACTGCAAAATTAGAGATGAGTCAGAACGTTTTAAGATTTGAGAAAAAAAAGTAAAAAGAAGGCAAACTTCGAATTTCATTGCGATGAGGATCAAATAGTTGAAAATGAAATTACCTCATCATCTGCACTCCTAAATATTTTTTTATTGAAATTAAAGATAAATGATTTTAAAAGACTTTAAAAGAATTCCAATCTTCTGAATCATTTGACATTGTTTGAACTCCTTTTGAATCATTTTATAAACCCTTGGTTTTCACATACAGAAATTGTGGTTCCGGCAGGAATATACATACACAACTTTCGAGGTCGCACATACTAACGCAAATACTAACGC